>WUCR03311547.1:0-12054 GCA_009858155.3 Phymanthus crucifer
TTTTTTAAAGGATTTCAATTTATAAACTAGAGATTTCAATCTCGAAGGCCCGTGACGACCCAGACAACTGTCTCCGTAATTATGTATGCAGACAACAGGTTTGGACTCTAAAATGCGGAATACAGGAATCTCGACGTGATGACAGCTACACAGGAAGCCCAGTGCTAAATAAACTCAAGTTCGTCATCGAAAATAGCATATTTGAAGTTATAGGAACTCATCTTGGTGTTCATACACAGTACCACTATTCATATTTGCTTGCTAACGTGTAAAAGACAAAAAAAGCAAGCATATAGTCTAATATATATTGCAGAGGTTCGATAATGACTCGTGCATAGCATGTGTATGTGCCTAATATCCATGAGTTCAGCATATGATGCGTTTGATTCAAACAAGGATTTGCATGTCACATGATCATTTCGATTGCCCAAACAAGTCACGTGCATAGTTTGAATAACGAAGACGAGTTGATCGTTATTTTCGCGCTGTGAACAGTTCAGTGAATTTGGTAGTAACAACTTGACAGCAGATCTGATGTGTTATCTGTGCTTGTTGACAATAAATTGCATCATAACATTCTCAAAGTAGTGTGGATCTGGATCTGCATACTGCTTGACAATGTGATGGCAAAATTTTTGTCAAAAGGAGGACAGACACATAAAAATCTGCTGTCGATTTGTTTTGAACGCTAACAAAACCAAAGAGAAAATTGTAAAAAGTCTCGTCTTTGAGCGATGAGTCTCTCATCTTTGAGCATGTTTGATGATCACATTTATCTGTGTCTGCTTACTGATGATTAAAATCAACCAGTCAGCTGCGAGAAATTTGTAAGTTATTGTAAAAATGCAAAAAGCAGGAGTGGGGCAATCCCGTAAGTGCTAATGAACAGTTGGGTTTGAGAGTAGTCTAAGTTAGACTCTTAGAATGTTTACTGTGTACAGACTTTTTTCTACTCTCAAACCCAACTGTTCAGTAGCACTTACGGGATTGCCCCATTCCTGCTTAGCCCATTAGGTATATCCTAATGAGAGCATTAAGTGTCTTCATAATTATACTTGGACAAACTGGCCCTGAAAAAATCGTGCTCACCATGTTCTCATATATTATGGCCCCTGTTCCTCAGATATTGACTGTGTTTTAGCTTAACTTATTTCCGAGTAAAAAAAACAAATTCATACAAGCAATACACTGTGTACAGTCCCTCTTTTCCCTGCACACTGGGAGAGAAAAGCAACTGTGGACAACACACAGAGAAATGAATTACTGGTATGTGTTGCTCTCACAACACAAAATTCCCATTGGCTGAAAATGAGCAGCCTTTCAACCTGCTGTCAAAATGGAGACTGGGCATCTGAATCTCCATAATCTGCTCTAATTGCGTGTTGGTAGTTTTCCAAATGTGACTGTTTTAAAACAAGAACTTGTAAAAGTTGAGTAAGAGTCCTGGAAGGATGTTTATATATTACCGGTATGGCTATTCTTCTGATCGGTTCAGCAAAAGTCTCATACAGTGTATTGAAAGATATCGGCAAAGCCAAGTCAAGCTCGTCTTCACTTTAGCTGAAGTTAAAGATACTACTGTAAAGCACCAAAACCACTTTGGTGTCTTCTTCGTGAATTGCATTCTTGAAAAATAACTTTGAAAATTACAATTTGTAAGAACTGTGTAGTCAAGAACTCGTGTATAGCAAAATGTAAACATATAGTAGTAATAATGATTGATTCCTATTGGATAGATTTCTTGACAATGAGACTGGCTGAAACCGACAGCGAAAGTACTTGACAGGTGTAAAAAAGGGGTGGTAATTCATTTCTCTGTGTGTTGTCCACAGTCTCTCCTTTTTCTCTCCCAGCATCAAGGGAAAAGAGGGGATGTCCACAGTCGAGACAAGCCATGATTCAGTCTATCAGTAGTAGGGTGAAAGCAGTCTCTCACCTCAAGAGACTTTGCTCACAGGGTAGTCTAGTCGATCCAGTTAAGGGCGGTGCCTACTATTGTCAGCATGCACATGTATTGCGCATATCTAGATCGAGAGATAAATGCGGAATTCCAAATGCAGAACTCGCTATCCATGGAAAACATTGCCTTGATTTTTATGGTAAATTCTAAAATATTAAGAATATATATGTAGTACAAATGGATCAGGAACTAAATGTGCTTGGATTTGAGAGGTTTTGACTGAACAAAGTCGTGTTTAGTCTGTAGGCTTTCCTTCATTTGAAGCAGCAGTTGCAGGAAACAAAGACTTTCTTTTCAATAGATTTATGATATTTTTGTAGATAATTTTGCTAAAAACTGAATGAAAGTTGAAAAAGAATGCATATGTATAGAATATTCTTCATTTTTTGGGTTTATTTGTTATAATTTTGGCAGAAAAAAGCTTTGCTCTAGGGAAGACTGAAGCTGTGATGATTAGTCGAAACAGTCTTCCCTCTCGACAGAAAATGAATGTGTAAAGAACGTTTTGTAAAAGCCAAATATTGACAAAGAAAATAAGTATTTTGTATTGATGGACCACTAGCTTGTTGTTTTAGGTAAATTCAGTCACATACAAAGTTAATTTTTGAGAAATTTTTTGTTTACTTTTTGTCACCGATCGTCCAGAACAACATACTTTACCATTTACTCGATAAACCCCAATCTTTAACATTGAAAATACTCCTTATTTGTTTCTTTTTCATGTCAACACTTTTTGACGCTTGAAATTTCAATTTTCCACTCCCTGTTGAACAACAAGCTGCCAAAAATATAGCTTGTCATGTAACGCCGAGTCCCATTTGTCACACTATTACACATGATTTATCCTCGAAAAAATAATTCAAAAAATCATATTTTTTAACGCCTGGATAACCCCTTTGTTCTTTTTTGCAACTTGCAATCAAAATACTAGTAACTTTTTATTACACAATTTTGAAAAAATAATTGGTTCTGAATACTTTACCAAGCAAAAATTCAATATCCCTTTTGTGTCACGCTAGATACTAGAGTGATTTTAGTCTCACTGTTGAATAACTAACGTTCTTTAGTAAATTTAGTAAGTTATTTAGTTGACATCATCTAAATTAGTGAAAGCCCGCCCACCAACGGTCGACCAAAATCAGGGGGGGAGAAGCATAGATCAGTGCTAGGTGAAGTGAATCGATTGTATTAAAGAATAATGTATATGATCTGTAGATCTAACACCTTATATAAACTTTTGAGTTTTGTTCTGTTATGATTAAACTTGTAGCAAACTGGTTCAACGCAGTTGGAGTCTTACAGGTACAAGTATGTTGTAAAGTTCAAAGCAATACTAAAAATCGCGAACGAATCGCAATGAGTTTAGCCTCTGTTGCTGGCGATCTTCCTAACCACCGTTGAATTGAATTAAATTCGGCACGCAAATTTGATCAACCGTTCGGAAATAAATTTAAAATAAATGAGAGCTAGTTCATTTGATTTACCTTCATTATTTAATTGGCTCTTGAATTGAACACTCTAATAAGTCACTACGTTATGCCTTTCCAAGTAAACAAGAGGAGGGATTTATTGGCAAGGACAAGCGCTCCCATTTACAAAAAGAATTAAAATCGTAAAAGACGGACTTGTCACTAGCATGCATCCATGCATGTATTCTTTTTTCAAATTAATCTCATACTGTCCTGGTCTGGCAACATGGAGTTAAATATTCTGAGCAGAATTCCATCGTCGACCAAACTAGATTGCTGGTTTACGAGTTCAAAGCAAGCTTTACGATCGCCGTTACTGATAAGTTGCAGAACAGCACACCAGATATTTTCTGTATGCATTTCCAGGAGCTGTAGCTCTTAAAATAAAGCACTTCACAAGGCTGTGGATCTTGATTAATATAAGGTTTCTCGTAGATTTTCAGAGAAAAATCAGAACAACACTGAAACTTTATAGGATGACTGTGTCCCCCCTGATTTTGAAGCTGTTGCCATGTGATTTTCGAATTTATGTGACGTCACCTAAAATAGTAAATAACTTATCTAATTTAGATAACTTTAATTATTCAACAGTGAGACTAAAATCACTATCGAAGCCAATGTAGCTGTTAAAATAAATGGTTTCTTTCAAGAGAAAATGTTTTTTGAATACTATATCACACGAAGAACACGACTAGCTTTATATTGTGAACAAGTTTCAGAGAACAAGAATCGGGAATATTTAAACTATGATTTTTTTTCCAGCGCTGAAAATTGTGTTCACGTCGCCATCATTTAACGAATTTTTATCGATCTTGTCTTCTTATTTTCTCTCTCATATGCCTGGTGACCCCTATTTTTCTAAGCAGATTTTGTAAGTACTTTTATAGTACTAGATTTTCCATGTGGTTATTTTGAATTAAAATTGATTTCCAATTAGTAGGCACCGTCCTTAAGCACTGCAAAATAACAGAATCCTCCATTTGCATACAGACATAAATACAAAGAGCACAATTCCTTGTTTGTTACTGCTAACATGCATAACATTGATTTTTTGATTTTATGATTTACACAACAACACTTTTTTTTTAAATGAGGGTTATAACAAACCACAATTTTTCATTTTTACCTTACCAGGTAAGACACCAGAAGAAATCAGAAAGACCTTTAACATCAAAAATGACTTCACTCCAGAAGAAGAAGAACAGGTATGCAAAACATTATTTTTGCTTTGTTTTACATTTTGTAATTTTTTGTTGATGATGATCTACCAATTTGTAAGAACCATACTTAGATGGATCATACCATTACACCCAGATGGACACTTCTAGTTATGTACTTCTGACCCACCCACCTCAGGCCTCTCAGACACAGCTCAATATTATGTATATCTACTACATCTACTATATCTACGTTCATCACAAAAGTTGAAAAATATACTGTTATCGTGATGGACATCAACTTTTCCATAGATTTATTTGGTGTCTACTTGAAACCATTTGACCCCAGCCTCGGTCCCATGCACAAATTTAATCGAATTCAAAATGGCACCAAGAACTGTAAAATGGAGTATTGATGACATGACAAACGAGAAGTGCAGCAGAGCATGGGACGCTGATCTTATACTGTTGACTTTTATGTTTAGACTCACAAGATTGCTAGTAACATTCCATCTAGTTAACATATTCTCAAATTCATTTATAATTCATGGCCCTAAAACAATACAAAATCGCTATTAAGGGTATATTACAAAATTGCATCTTCAATATTCCTGATAAAAAATATTTTTCTGCTTTGCATAGGGTTAAACTTGGAATATCTCGTTCAAATTAAATTTGATTCTAAAATTTACAATCCAAAATAGAAGCATGTATAAGTCATGCAATATTTGCATCCCAGCTTTAAAAGTTTCAAAACTCAAAGCTTGCGGTGCTGACAAATTTTAAAGTTCTCCCGATTACATATTGCATAAACATTTGTTAGGATGCAACATTTGGGCCAAACTTTTTTTTTGGGGGGGGGGGGTCATACTAGTTGTACATTCCAAAAGGGGGTGGGCTAACTTGTACAAAAATGAATCAATATTCATCCAGGAGTATCCAGTTTAGCATAGCTACAGTAATTTAAATGGAGTCCTGAGTCCAAGTTTGAATTGTTCTTTTTTGAATTCAACAAACACCTCTGAAACGCTTTACTGCAGATGCATTTGCACAGGGTTAGCCTCGATTGTGGGTAAAATATTCATAAATACCAACGAGAAAGCAATATTTGTCGAACTTGAACAATGCAAACTACTTTGAATTTCGATGAGTTGTTATATATTTCTTGTAATTGAGGCTAACCCTGCAGAAATGTGTCTGCTGTGCATAGAAGTGGTCTTTCGCTGCAAATTCGAAATTGGAGTATTGGAATATAGGGGTTGGTTTTTGTGGAGGGAGGAAAACCAGAGTACCTGGACAAAACTCCCTGAACAAACCACTCTCCTCACATATGACACCAAGCACGGCAGGGGTTGAACCCGGGTTGCATTGGTGAAAGGCAAGTGCTCTCACAGCTACACCATCCATGCTTTCCAGGCTTTAGGGGGTGGGCTAAGGTTAATTTTTACACTCGTGTCTGATATATTAATTATGACACTTGAATTCATTACAAGACATTCCACCGTTCATTTTAGCCATCAGCTGCTTGTTTGTATTTGTATTACTGTTCAATCTATGCAATGACAGGAACATTAAAATATCTTTTTTCTTATTTCCACTTTGTTTTTTTTACTTAGGTGCGTAAAGAGAATGAATGGTGTGAAGAGAAGTAGTTGTACAGAACAAGCCTTGAGCAGCCAACTCCTTGTTGTATCTTTTGGTTTATTCTATTTCTATTTGACATCCTTTCCTTCAACTCCACCTTAAGTTTGTTTTTTTAATAAAATTCAAGAAAAGTTGCTTTTTTTGTTTGCATATTGTGAAAGGAAGTAATGCATTTATCCCATCTTAATAGCTGTTTAATTGTATAATATGATGAATTGTTAATTAAAAAGTTTGCTTATGAAAGTATTGACAATAGCTGATTGATGTCCTGGCTGGCATTGAAGTTTATTTTCATAATATGCTGACACTGAAGATGCAAATTATGCCCAGTCTAGACATCATATTTGATGTACATCAAATCAAATGCTAGTATCCTTCGTAGCCGTTCTAAGTGTTCGCTATCCCTCCAAACAAGTGCAAAATATATCAAACGATAGGTTTCACTCATTTGCCTCGGATTGGACGTCACATAAATTATGATCTCCAAACTGGGCCTTGCATTTGTTTTTTCACTGCTTCCAGTAAAGTTATGAGGCATCAAAAAATTATTGATTTGCAGCAGCATAAATGTCATTTTGCACATTGATATTTGAACTTGGTTGTCTGTACAGGGACACAATTGCAGTCTGCAGTAAATGTAGACATCCTCACCTTGGGCGTAATCATTTTCCATTTCAGATCAGGTTTCATTCTCAAAAGTTTATTTCTTTTGTTCAAAAGTTGCATATTTCAAGAAGACACATGAATGTGTTCACAAGTGGGCAAAAAATCTTATTCCCAACTACCACAGGTCCTAAATTTGGGAAAACAGATCAAAGAGCAGATCTATTTACAGGTTTAATCATTTACATGATTAGAAGGTTTTGACTGGGGAAAATCTCTTCCCCCCCCCCCCTACTGAGAAGGTTTTGGCTATACAATCTCCCCTCCCCATTCTTTAATTCCTGGATCTGCCCCTGATTTACAGCACAATGCACATGAGTGTTCCTACATTCAGTGTATTCTATGCATAGGCTCTTTGCTCTGACTGTGATTCTCAAAATTGTGAGCTCCAACACAGCGGTTTGTTATGAATCAATCACAGCAAACCCATCTATGACAATCAGTCGATTGCTACCTTGTATATTTTTGACTGGTGGCAAGAAACAACACCATTCCAACATGCAACTAGCAACTACCAAGTGCTTAGAATTTTGAGAACTGCAGAAGCCTTTGCACAATCTTACAACTGATTCATCTGTCACTCTTTTCATGTGCTGAGCCTAATAGTTTCTATTTGGCACAAGAAGGCTTGACATATGAGTCAATTAGTTCTGTGCATCTTAATTAGGTTCAACACAGTACTGAGCACGACCATGCCAGTCCAGCCGCACGGCGAAAGTTCAACATTGATTCAAACGTCGGACTCCTGTTGTGCTGAATCAACTGTCGGCTAGTGCAAAGAAAAAGTAGACGTTTTTGCTGTTTATTTGCCAATTGTTTTTCTTGGTGCAACACATGCAGCACGATGTATGAATCAATGTCCTTCCCATTGTTACTGTGTTGACCCAAATTGGCTATTAGGTTCTGCACATGAAAAGCATGACGTATGAATTGGGCCTTACTGGGTAAAACAGCCTCTTTGCATAATACAGTTACAGGTAGGTACAAAACCCCGTGCATGGAAGTGTGAATACATTCAATATAGTCACACACAGAGGATATTACACTGTCGTGAAGATATAAATTGTATTTTTGAGTGGTGAAAGCAATATTTTACGAGCGAGAGCAGGGAGCCACAGCAGCAAACGAGTAAAATGTTTTTAACACGAAAATAAAATTCATATCTTCAAGCCAATGTGTAACGTTCTTCCTATTACGGTATATGGACAAACTGAGGCAAACTAAAATAGAAAACATAAATGAGAAGTGAGAACAAACTGAAGAAAATTTTTTTGTGGGAGGCATATGTACATACTGGATTGGTACATAACTCTTTCATATCTTCACTAGTGGAAATATGGAATACCGGTGTTGTAATTTCCGGTAAAGCATATAATAATTATCTCACTGTAATGCATTACATAATATTACAATTGCAACATTACGAGCACTTTCCATTTGTCAGAGCTGGTTGGCCAAACCAGTATGGCCCTTGAGTTTGCCAAGTTTTCAAAACATTTCATCAGATTGGTAGAGCAATGAAAGGACAGTAGATAAAGGATAATCTTTTCATATATGCAACGTTGCTGTAGTTGGGTCTCAGACTTCAGAGTAAGCTCTAAACACAGAAGAGTGTTTTTATGAAAGTAACACCTATTTCAAAAAAACTCAAGTAACAAGCCAAGACTGCAGAGAATGTTGGTACTCATAATTGCCAATTAAACTTAATGGAATTATCTTCTGAAGCAGCCATGCTTTGAATGATTTGTAAAGTCGAGTAATGAAACTACGCCAGGAATAGATTTATTACAAGCAAGAGTACTGGCGTTCTTTGCAGTCTTGTCTTGTTGCTTGAGCCTCTTGGCTGAGACAACATTCTTTGAAATAGGTGTATATAAAGTTATATCCAAGTCATAAGTGTAAGGATATTTATCTAGTCTTGTTCAATTCAAATATTATAAATAATACATATTACATTTTCAAAAAAGTTGAATTTTAAGCCATTCTTACGGGATTTAGTTTTGATGGGAGCTTGAGCTTGAGCTTTATACTAACTTTTAACTAACTACTTTTTGGAAAACAAGCCGTGACGTAAAAAAGCGTGGGGTCCCCACCCTGAAATATCGAGGTCCGCGTCGGTAACGAAAGATACTTCTGACTTTGAAAAACAACATTCATACATTCACCGATCCATGCATTTAGCTTCACACGTCAAATAAATGAATTAAGCCGAGTTTGAAAATGCTGATAACGCATGGGAATGCTGACTGTGCAAATTTGGAGCTTCTTTTAGAAGTAATTTGTTTGTATGAAAAGAAAAATATGTAAGTCGGTTAGAAATATAACACCGTTGTGCCTCGGGTCACGGCAGATGTGAGGTCCGTGTGATGAGATTAACAAGACGAAGTCCAAGTTTTCCGTAATAAATACGCCTTTTCAACCCATTCAAAAACTACAATTAAGTCATACGAGAATTCGAAAATCTAACTCTTATGATCAGTTATGCTTTCATGCTCGTTTTCAACACAAAATATAGGATTTTAGTTTTGGAAAAGCCCAGATAAATCATGTAAGCGACTCGACAACAACGAAAAAATGCTGATGCTGCAGCGCAATGCTGACTTTGCAAATAATTCCAAAATAAAATAGATTAAAATTTTGACATTTAATTGACTTCACATACCTCTGGTACACATGTTAAAGATTGTTTACCCTAAGTTTCGTTGGGAAACATCGCGCCACTAATTTTTACGAGATTTTACAAGAATTCTAATTAATAAGCGAAAGTATTGAGTCAGCATAACAAACGTGAACCCCACGTGGAGGTATAGACACAGGAAACGAACATATTCCACACATTTATAATTTAGATTCTTTATTTTAGCGTTCTTTTGAAATATAGGATGACTATATTCCATGTACAAAGGAACGTACCTGATTACCTTCACGATAAAACGTCACAATTTTGGTCTTGACTACCTTCAAGTTACGAGTAAAGATGACTGACTAGACGCTAGACAATATACTTTCATTGATTCAATGAACGAACTAGAATTTCTCCTGACTTTGACTTTGAAATAACCATTACTTCAATTCCGAAAGAACGAAATATCTATTTACAAGGCAATTGTCACAAAAAGACAGAATTCGAGCCGAGAATTAAGTCACAATTTTACAGAGTAAATTCAGTAGTAAAATCACCGCCAAACCCCAGTGAATGGAGTCAGTGATCACAATGTGTGAAAAATGTGTATCACAATCAGAACAGAAACTACGATCATTCCACAATTACAATACTTCTATTTCTTCCCTTAGTCTTCTGCAATGTCCCTTCTTTATTCTTACACTAAAATAATGGTCATAACCGTGCTAAAAAGCTCCCAAATTACAGAAGCATCCTCTCGACATGTGACCACGCGTACCCTTACGATTGTAAACAAACCAGCCATACCTCGTAGATGCTTGATTCATCGAGACTGATCGCTTCCTTCTTCATTACGATCTTGATCTTCTTGTTCTTGAGGAGACGGTAATTTGCTTGAGAAATTCTCATGTTTAATGTGTCGTGTTTTTGGAGGTCCCTCCCCTTCTTCCACACCAACAACATCAATCTGGTCATCCAGCTCTCCAGTTTGTAGTGCGATTTGTTTTGTTCTGTTGGTTAAAAGTTTTTGCAGGGAGTCATACTTTCTCCTCGCCTCGTCTCTCTCTCGTTTGAGGTCTTCGTTCTCTTTGCAAATCAAATCTAATTCACTTTTCAGTTGCTGTCTCTCGTCTTCTAGATCTTCTCTTTGGCGTACGCGTTTTGTTCTGCTATTCTGAGCGTAACCACGATTCTTCAGGGTTCGCCTCCGTTGTTTGAGCTTGTACACTTCTTCCTCTGGCATACCACGTAGCATGTTATTCAATTCCTTGACAGGCAGATTCGCTAACACATCATCTGACAACTCAACCTTTTTCACACTCTTGCCATCCTCGCCCTTTTTCAGTCTTTTTACAACCAACTTTCCATCTTCTTCCGCCATGACGCCGAACGTCCCGTTGACCCGCGCGGGCGTGAGTGCAGACTCGCTGTTATTCGTATTACCCTAGGGAGGGGGTCATTAGATCAGGGGGAGGGGCGCTCTAGCCACTCACACTTGAGTTACTAGCTTCACTTCACCAACCTTCATCATCACTTTCCGATTGCTGAAACGAAGAGCACAATAACAAAGTTTTCAATAGCTTCGTGATTTTTTTCTCAATAAAAATGTGCTGATCGTGCATATTGAGTTCCGGAGTAATACTAAAAATGAAAGGAAAAAATTCCAAAAGAAACGAGAATTCAACTCTCTGGAGATTATTAATAAGAAGAACGTAGAAAACAAGCTGAGTGTATTTGTTAAAAAAGAATATGATAAATTTATGCTCCAAAGGAACATATTACAACTAGTTACTTTATTCAAAATTTCCTAGGGCTGCACGGAAATCATTAGTCTTGTGTAATTTTTTTTATAACTTTGAAGGCAGATAGTGTAGTAATTGGTAATAATTATACTAGCAATTCATTACTTTTTACGAAAATAGACATTAAAAATCAAGATCTTTAATTCCTTCACGATACAAAATGAAGTGGGTTCCCTGTGTAACTGATTACTTGAAGGGAGCATGGGATCCCTGTGTGGAAGAGTGGGTGTCAGCGTTTTCTATCTCGTTTCCTTATCGTAATGGCCCTCATACAGGCCAATCACGAAGCAAAATCTTAAAAGGTTTTTAGTAAGAAGATAACATACTATTGAATGACATTTGCCGGTGTTATCCACCTGTTTCTAGCCAACAAGTTTGACCCTTGCATCAAACGAAATAACTTTGCGTTTCGTTGGTTTGTGTTGTTTTTAGAGTGCTTTTAGTCTCACTGTTGAATAACTAAATCAATTAGATAGTAAAAGCGCGCCACATAACGGTCAAGCGAATCCGGGGGTTTACTTTACCAAAGAACGTGAGAAAAAGGGCTAGATGTAATCATTGTTTTCCCCCCTGATTTTGAAGTCGTTGGCACGTGATTTTCAAATTTATGTGACGTACCCTAAAATAGTAAATAACTTATCTAATTTAGATGAAGTCACCTAGAGTGCATTTAGTCAAAGTGTGAAATAGTTAGATAAGTTTATCTAAATTAGTTAGCTATTTAGTTGACGTCACC
>WUCR03311637.1:0-22747 GCA_009858155.3 Phymanthus crucifer
ATGGTTATGGTAGTGGTGGTTGTTGTTGTGATGGTTATGGTAGTGGTGGTTGTTGTTACCATGGTTATGGTAGTGGTGGTTGTTGTTGTCATGGTTATGGTAGTGGTGGTTGTTGTTTTGTCCAGTTGTTTGCATAAGACATCAATAATAACCTTGATGTTTCCTTTAGCTCTTCGTAACAGATGTAGAGCATACTCTTTGTTTGAGCCGCCACCATATACAGCAGCAGAAGCAGACATTTCCAAGAATGCATGAACTAAAACAGACAAAAACTTTATCAGAAACAGTACAAAAACAATAGTGCATTGTTCATTAGACCCTGCCTGGTTGACTTACTTTCTTCAGGCTTTCCCTTCTTCTTCTCATCCATGGGAACCCAACACAGTGTAGCTTTGTGTACATCCTGCTTCACAAACTCCTTCGGTACTAATAAAAGATGAAACATTAATACAATTTTATTTAGAACTAAAAACCTGCTCCAGAAATAAACTATTAGAGGATATTACACGATGGTGCGAAGATATGAAGTTTATCTTGGAGTGGTGAAAATATTTCACGAGTGAGCGCAGCATATGAATGAAACATTTTCAACACGAGAAGGTAAGCTTCATATCTTCAAGCCAACATGTAATTTTCTTTTTATTATATAGACAAAAACACGAGCAAAAACTACTGTTTTGAGCAGGAAAACATTGGAAGTGACGTCATCGATATCCTCACTAGTGAGTATATGGAAAATATGTCACTCGTATCCTGGATGTAGCTTCGCACGAAATTTACGAGTGGCGTATTTCCCAGTAAAACACTCGTGTCTATAGAATAATATATACTAATATCACTTATTACCTCTTTCTGGAATCTTGGCTTGGAACTGAGATCCAACATTAATTTTCCTATGAAATTAAAGGCAAGGAAATGATTAGACCAAAAAATGGACATCCTGCAGGATTAATTAATTTAAGAGAATCTAGATATCAATGCAATGCTGTCACAACTGAGACAGTTCAATACGTACGGTTCAGGGAAAGTTAGAGATTCTTCATCACCATCTATGCTACCTAAGAGTAAGAATGCCAAATCAATTAGATCATGTTCCCTTGTATCTGCCTTATGCTGATTTGTACTCACTTCTACAGCTGCGACTGCTGAGTAAGAGTCGGCTTGGAGTCATTGGTAACTGTGGTAACCCAGATCTTGGGGTCAGATTTCCTGCAGCATTGACATGACTGAACACACTGCGAGGGCTTAACATAGGAGGAGGAGTGTACGGAGGAGAGCATGGTTTATTCCTGTTTGTTGGTGATCCTGGATGATTGGAAAAGTACGCTGTACTAGCAGAAGGAGGAATCTTCAGAGGCTCTGGTCGGCGCTTACGCTGAGGTGTCACAATTGCTGCAGGGTTCCTGAAAATCCCATCATCAGTTGCAGCCGAGGCATCCTTATTATTCCCTGTCTTCTGTTCTTCTTGCTTCATATTTCCCTCAGGAACATGGTGGAAAGTACTATCTATTCTTTGATAACTCATTTCTACTGGTTTTCTGTCATTTCTTACTCCAGCGGCAAAATGAGCGCCTCTAGAGTAATAGTCAGTATTATCACCATCCACCTCACTAGTACTACTGTTACTGTTTGGGGTTCGGACATGACTGATTGATGTCTTCACATTACCCATTGACGACAAGTTGCTGTCTGCAGTGTTGTATTGTTTAGAGGATTCATCATACCTAACCTGGTGACAATAAGAACAAGGTGTTTCAACATTGTCTGGGTTAATATGAAAATCAAAGTAAATAGAAAATATTTTATAAAGGAATTAAGCAAAACAAAGAAGTTCCTGTAAACTAAATAGTATATCTAGACATTCTAAGATTGAATTAAAGAGTACCGTATTACCATGATGCAACTAGTCTAACACCAAGCATGGTACTAGGCTAGGCTATGTCATGATAATACTTGTTAAGATGATATTTATTGCATCTACACAAATTCATGCATGCCAAATAAATCAATAATTGATACTCTATTCACTACATTCACAGAAAAAAAAAGAAAGAATACGACTGGAAAAAAAGAGTTGCTGTATATATGCAATAAAAATTCATATTTAAAACAAAATTTGTACAGTTTTTTTTTTCTTAACAAGTATCCTTAGATTTCTTAGGGGTTTGTATATTACCAATTTTTTGTTTTTCTTTTTTAGCCAATATGTTAAGCATGAAATTTCCAAGAACCCATCAAAGATTTCTAGGAAGCATAACAACAATAACAAAAATAGGAGAGAAAATTGAGTTTTTTTTTAAATTATCTATATTTTTTTTTTTTAATATCTGCATCAAATGTAGATGCACAGAAAAGAGAGCCGATAAGACTAGATCCAGTAGTAACTTCTGCATCTAGAATTAATAAACAGCTTAGAGACCAAAAACTGTTAAAGTGGAATAAAAAAGGCTGAAGAACATTGTTAGAACACCATGTACTACCCTGGCAACGAACAACATGGCTTGTTCTAGAAAATACACAAAGATAAATAACTATAAAATGGAAGATCAAAAAGATTCATGCAAAAATAAAGTGATATTCCATGATATAGTAGAAATTATTTCTTTTGAATCCTGATAAAATTATGTACATGCTAGATACTATAGATGTTTGATTGGTTTGGGCAGAAAAGAGAGTAAATTGTAGGTTTTGAGTCTTGAAAGATCACTAAAGTACCTGCCTTGACCATTCTGTTGCGATGAGGATCTCTGCATATATCTGGTTCTCAAAGACAGCACACAGTAACCTAGAGCCTTGGGCTCCATTAGATATGATGAACAACACTTGTTACGTCCTATTTAATTTTACTGGTTGTGAGAGAAACACTACAACTACAACAGCAGAAAATGTAGCACATAAATGAAGTCACATGATCAGTCATTCATCAGAGAGAGAGAGAGAGAGAGAGAGAGAGACGAGGGAGGGAAAAAATGATGAGGAAATATTCCTCCTTCCACAGTAAAACAAAATGCAAATCCACCAGGAATAGGATTCCCACAAAGCAACAAGGATAGCCAAACAGACGCGACTTGTGTTTAAGATATCCAATCAGGATCAAGAATACAGGTCACCTGTCATAAAGTGATATATTTAGAAGCAGCAGCTGGCTCTGCTAACAATGACTTATGAATATTTATAAGCAGATTTGTCATTTGCTATTCAAATATTGAATCCCTGAAGGACTAGAAGATCACAAGGGAAAAAGAAGGCACAGCAGAAAAATTCTCATAGTTAAAAGAATAGGTGAAAACCTCCATTATGGAAGCAGATGAACTAAAATATGAATAAGGATTACAGATACTCTAGGTTCAGTTTTTGAATCTTTTTTAAGAAATCTAGAAAAATACACAAAGACAGAGGAAGAGCTGTGAGCAAATACAAAAGGATACATTAGAAGAAATCATAGAAAAGAAATCATGAAGGGATATTAAGTGTATTTTGGATATGAGTGTGATAGAAGGATCTTGTAAAATGCAATGCCATGGGAAAACTAGGCTTTAATGAAAATGTATTACAGATAAAAAGAGGACAGGCAAGTTTTTACTGAAAACAATTTATAGCAGAGTAGAAGGAAGCAAGCAAAAGTGCAAGTCAGAAACTAAATCTAACATGCATCTATCAAGTGAATGACACTAATCAGAAAACTTAACAACGTAACAACCAAATCAAAGAGCTAGGTTAACTTTACTGAAACAAAGCATTTGATTTAGAGTGAAAATGCCAACATTCAATCTGTGATTTTGTGAAATTAGGATAAGAGAAAAAATATTGGTGGCCGTGATTCTTATACTGTAAAGGCTCTACTTTCTATTTAATATATAATAAATATAGTGACAAAACGACTTGTTCTATTTCTTCTTCATAATTTGTTTCAAGACAACCATATAGTTTAATAAAATGCTGAAACCTGTACAATACTCTAACAGTTTTAAAGCTGATATTACCTTATAAAGGCTGTTAAGTATTAACAAAAAATATACCACTGTACACTAAGATGGTTAAAGCAGGTAAATGACAGATGTTGTCAGACTTGATATGTAAGAGAATCAATCAAAATCACAAACTACTATAGTTCATCGTTTTGGTTACCGTAACTCCACATGTAGGTAGGCATGGTTAAAAAATATATGATAATCAATATGCTAAAAGACTAAGAGTAAAAACATATAGTATTTGAATTCAGACAAGTTAATTATGTATTTGATTGAACATTATTTTTCCATGAAGGGAGCCTTTCAATGGTGGTACTATTACAGCCAAAATGAAATGCAAGAAAACATCTTTACCCTTTGACCCTCCCCTTCATGAGCAACTAGGGAATTAGAATATGTATTGTTTTATTTATAGACATAATGCAATGCAACATTGGATGTGATCAACTTACTTGTTGCCACTGAGTGCCAGATGGATGGACACCATAGTAACCCTCCTTGGTATATAGGTGTTGTCCCTTTTCTTTAGCTGTTGCTATGGCAATAGCAGTAGGATCAGTTGGTGTACCAGCTGCTGTAGACCTTACAATCTGGTGTCGTACAAATGTGTCCTGTGTTGAGGACGGCATTGGTTTTTCCACTGAAGGTGACTGTTGGGTAGTACCTTTGCTTGGATGTGAACCACTTGAGCCTTGTTGTTGTACAATTTCACTGTGCTTATCAGCTTCGGCATATAGTCTAGTAGCTAGCTGTTGTCTCTGTATATTTATTGGGTGGCCATGATATACCTGTTGGGTGGCAAACATCTGTGGGTATGTGTACACGCCAAACCTGGGATCCTGACCTGCAAAGACAGGAGCCTGGTACCACTGGGGATATGAAATCCCTTCGGGATACATCACATACTGTTGGGGAGGATAGTGTTCTACAGCAGACTGCTTTTCTCTGTGTTCCTGTACCCTTACCGCAGCTTGTTTCAGCATGTCTATAGCAGTAGCAGTGGGTGGTTTGGGTTCCTCATTTGTTGCTGCTATTTGCTTTGCTTCTGTTCCCTTGTCTGTTGGTACATGCGAGACCTCTTCTGAACAAGTTGAGCTGAAGCTGTCACTATTACGCTCTCTTGACAAGACTATTTTGGCTTGATCTCTTACATAAGGAGTATCATGGGTGCTACCTGGTGTTGAAGTACCAGAGCTTTTGCCACTCTCACATTCACTAGATCTCAAATGCTCCAACACTGCATCATGCACCTCATGTTTTAGACCTCTATCTTTAGGTGGTCTGCCGCGACTGGGTTTCAAAACTATTCTTCCATTTTCTGCATCATTGACTACATTAGCAGTAGATATAGTATCAGTAGATTCTGTTGTGGCTAGAGCAGGACTTGATGTTCTACTCCCCCCACTACCTCCTTGACCAGCAGTGTGGTGGTTTTCTAGGTGTCTGCGCAGAGATCTCATGTCACAGTAACTCTTGTCACAATCTTGATAACTGCATTCATATGGTTTCTTATCCCTATGTGTTACCATGTGTCCATTTCTAAGAAAAGATGATACAAAACCAAAGTTGAGTACTAAAATGAAAAGGCACATAAATGCATTCATTGTCTTTTGTAATATACCAGTAATACTCCTGCCAAAGGTCAACTCATATGATTTGAAAAGAAACTGTCCTACTTGACAGAACATGCCTGAGGCTAACATACTTACAAATACCACACCAAATGAACTTCAACCTAATCATGTGTAGTAAATTATTTCAAATAGGGAAAGAAATAATAAGACAATAGTCTGTAATATCTGAAGGACATTAATGCATGATCTAGCTCCAGAGATAGCAAGATAGCAAGGGAGATTGCAATATTACAGAGCAAGCACCCTGGAAATAAGTCATGACATGCATTTCAAGGTAAATAAAGAAACCAACTATGAAATGTTTGTTGATATAATGTGCTAAATTATTTCAAATCAAAGTCCATTTTAGGTAAGTTCATACTACTATTGCAAATTTGTCAACAATTTCTTTATCTTGTAAACAAAACAAATGGGCATAACAGGAAAATATTCTCTGTAAATATTATGGAGAAAAAATAGTCAGAAAGGTCATTAACAAAAGAAAAACCAGTGAAGCTTGCGTTTTGCAGTAGACAGAAGCGAGTCAAGTTCTAGCCAGTTCCTTTTCATTTTTAAAGGTCTAGGTCATATCAATTATTTACTTTGACAATTTATTTTTTGTCTTGTTTTAAAATGCTGACATTGTGAATGGAGTGTAATGTAGCTTGTAAAATTTAAGGTCAAAGATGCATTTCCTGTAAATAGCTCAAACTCTAATTTCTGGATGCCTTCTAATAGTGGATTTGTTTGAATGTGTGGTCTGAAAGGTCAAGAAGAGTATCAACAAACTTACAAGTGATCCTGTCGTTTAAATCCCTTGCTGCATATAGAACACACATATCTTCTCTCATCACTGTGTGTTAGTTTGTGCTTGGCCAATGCACTGGAGGACCCAAAGATTTTCCCACATTGCTCACACTTGATCTCTGGCTTGCCTCCAGAAAGTGGTTTTGGTCTGCCTTTGGGCTTGGCAGCCAGGGATTTCTTATCGACATCATCCATGGATGTATGAGGTGCAGGACTGTCTCTGTCACTTTTGACAGGTGGAGAATCACATCTTTTAGACTCGTCCATGGCTGGTGATGGGGATGCTGGGTTGACATGATGCGGACTCACAAATGCTTTGGAATTATCTGCAAGATACAAAGAAAACAGTTGACTTACAGGGATTAGCAAACATTAACTGCACCAAAAAAGCCTTAATTATTATTCTCCACGAAATAATTCAGGGATATTACTAGAATCCAAAGGCAGGAGGAATCATGCAGCATGTACATCCAACAGCAGCAGGAAGCAGAGGTGTGCACTGTTAATATTCCACACTCAAGTATTCATCACTAAAATATTTGGAAGCATGCCACATTGTCATAGGTTCTTACAGGGTCATTAAATATATATAATTACACAAGCATTCCAAATAAATGAACTAATGCAACATGACTTTCTACTTCTTTAGGGGTAAGATTTTTTCCAAACTTTTCTACTTTTAAGCATATCATTAATTCTTAAGCTACAGCTCTTGAATGTTCCAGATCACTGGAGATTACTTTAACTAGCTCATTGTTATAAGGTCTGTGATGGGGAAAATAACTTTCTAGAATGTGCTTTGATTTCCAAGTAAGATATAAGAAAGGAGGTACTTGCTATAATTATGAAGACATAGCAATTATACCAAGAATACACTCTTTCAACTTTTGCTCATCTGACTTAATTCATCAGTAATGGTATTCAGCAAGATCAGTGTGGGGTCTTCCATGATGTCTGTGTAAAAATCCTTGATACATGGAACTTATTTCCAGAACAAAAGGATTCTCTTTGCACAAGCGAGGTTTTGCAAATATCATGCAATGCTTCACCCCTAGAAGTCTAAACAGAGCAAAATCCAAAGACTACACAAAAGTCTCTGTTTAATGGCAAGCAGAAATAATACCTCAGTGATCACATGCAGGTCACACAAGAAGTCTAGCCAAGGTCTTGGCATTGGTGTGAGATTGTTTGCAACAAGACACTCAAAATATCTCAAAGTCCTCTAGTTTGACAGGGTTATCACAGACTATATGACTTACCAGAGCCAAAAAGCAGGCCTTTACTCATTTGGATATTGCATGCCAGCATGTCTGTTGTTTGTGACATAACTATTCAATGAATATAAAGAGTCTGTGGTTCAAAGTCTCCAAACCATGTCTCATATGACTTGTACCTCCAACTAACATCCAGAGGAAGACTATCATTCTGATTTACACAAGCTACTTTCTACTTTGCTTGAAGAGGAAGATGTGCAGTGGCTTTTGAAGAATAGCATATCATGGAAATACATGCAACGCATATTAATGACGCAAGCAGAATGACAATATTATGGTTGACTGCACACATCACACCAAGAGAAACAAAAGACTTGAATTACATCATGTCTTTAATTGGATACATGACACTTCATACAGAATCTCAACTCACTGATCTACTTACTGATTGACTTCTCCTGGGCACCAGATGCCTGTGAATCATTGGCTTGTCCTGTGCTGGCTGTGTTTGGCATTGAAGGTCTCTGCTGACGCATGCTTGTAGATTCTCCTTGAATATTAGGCACAAATGTAGGAACAGAAGCAAAGTTTTCTTTATAGTGACTAGGGTCAGCTCCCACGGGAATACCTTGGTAATACATGCCATCAATGACTCTGACAGGACCTATACCAGGCAGCACAGCAAAGCCAGGTGGAACTAATCCTTGTCGATCAACAAACTGCATGTTATTACTAACAGCAGCTTGGAGATGGCTAGGTAGGCTTCCATACATGACATGGTTTTCTGCTGTATCTCCAGGGCTACTAGCTACTGGGACTTGCTGTTCTGGCCTATTAGCAGCATATTCTGCCCTTTGGCTAGGATGGATAGCAGCTCTGTTATCAGCAAACCTAGCTCTAATGATCTGATCTCTCATCATTTGAGCATGGGCTGGTGAAACACCCAGTGCCTGGGGTCCACTTCCTTGGGACATGGCCACTAAATTAGGATACTGCATGTAGTAAACTTGGGGTACTGCTCTTTGATCCAGATTCTTTTCTTGGAGCCTTGCAGCTCTGTCTCTTTCGCTATCGCTTTCATAGTCTTCTTTGCTGGCTCCAACAGGTGTCATATTTTTGTGATCCTCGTGGGTATTGCGGTGATGATACACACGCTCATTACTGTGAACATTCTTCCCTGCAAGTCCCGCTTCCTCACTAGAAATACTTTCATTGCAATGAAGATTTATATAGTCTTCTTTGCTGTTTAGGTTCATTTTTCTCCCATCTCTGTTGTCAGAATGTTTTTCTGAACTCATTTCCTGTGTGGCTCGTTTAATCACGCTCGTTCCACGTTCTACGAATTCGTGATAAGGTACTTCAGCATTATTGGTACGGCCTTGTTGTTCATTGTATTCAGGTCCATACGGCTGATTCCTCTTTTGATTTGCCAAATCAATCCATCTTTCTCGAGAATAAGAGCCAATATGAGTCCTTCTTTCTTCGTGTGTTTCAGCATCTTTCCTCTCTCCCACTGGACGAAAGTCCCCACTGTAAGCCTCCTTTCTATTGAAACGAGAGACCGACTCTCGCACCTCAGCAATGTCTTCTTCGTTCATAATAACATGGTCCTCGATATTCGCTGTTTCAGCAAGTCGTGAACGAACAGAAACTGGCTTTTTAACCGACTGTATTTTATCCTCATGTGTGTCCACACTGTACAGAGATGGCGCTGGCTCTTCTTGTCCTTCTGTGTCAGGACTTGCACACGGGACATTCTCATAAGACATCTTGAATTCCAAACACTTGAAATAAATATACGATCTTTATTTACGAAGAAATGTTCTATTTTTGACGACACGACTTGACCACCTCTCGCTTTCGTCAAGATTACAAGTTCAATCAGTAGCCTGAAAACAAAATGTAAACATGAGACTCCGCTACTAATAATTCGAAATAAAAAATACAAATTCAAAGAAAAAAATCAAATCATTATTTGTGATGAGGTCTTCGCCGATGTTATTCGTGTACAATACAGAAATAATAAGGTATGCATCAGCAGAGAACGTCCAGTTGTTCGAAGGTTCCCTGTTTGTGTACTTTCCGCTATCCTTTCTGGACTGATTATTCAATCTCATCTTTCAAAGAGACGAACCTCCATGAATGGTAAACTCTCCACTCTGACCGGCAAAACGTGGTTTTAGGGATGAAAGTGCGACAGATAGCAGATAAACGGCCCAGATGGATTGGCCATCAACAAAAGCAACTTTCCTCTTGTTCAGTTCTGACCGAGCAAATACTAATGCAATTTTTTGGAGTTTGTCCTACTGGTAAAAGCTCACGTGAATCTTATGAACTATTGCTCGTGATTTTCGGGAATATCGTGTTATATTGAAAAATCGAATTCTCATAGCGGTCATTCCCCACAACATGACGTGTTTTCTTCACCTTTTGCTGTATTCGCACAATTTCATTTATTCACAAGGGAGGTTTAAGTTTAATTCAAAACGAAACGAGGAAATTGTTGAACAAAAACTGGGAAAATTCCCTCAAAATTCAGTGTTCTCGCATAGCCATTTTGAGTTATCATATGTTTAACTGAGTTGGAAACCATGTTATTAAGAGTGTAAAGGAAATCAGACGAAGATGGAATGACCAGAAAACGGAAGAGTTCCAACAAGCGGCGTGTACAGTGCAAGGCAAGCGATGGGGAGCGTCTTTGTTATTCGCCTAGATGGACGACGATCGACACCACTTATACAATATTCTTGGCTAATGCAGTTATAAAATCAAATCTACAGGGGGAACAACACAGCCTTCAAGGCCTTACGTGGCAATCTGATTTATAAAAAGCACAAATCCGACCCACAACTGCTCATGACGACAACCAGCTCGTGTGGACATTTCCACGCGTTCTCTGCTGCTGATCGTTAAAAACCTACCTTTCTTCTCCTCTTTTAAGCTTGATTTCATCCCTAAGCCATTAGAATTCAACTTGAAGGGTTCCTTTGGCTTTAGAAAGTCGTTACGAGGGTTTATTTGGAGTAATAGTTTTGCTATCAGCCGATTCCAATGTTTCCTGAATTGCGATTTTTGCTACGTTTGTGTGCTAACCGGTCCTTACTCTAGTCACTCTATTCATAACTACGTCATCACAAGGTCAATATTACAATGACAACCCCACGCATTGACCAATCGCTGCACACTAACGTTCCCTGGGGAATTTGGGTGTGCATATCAACCAGCCAAATTCCTTGTACTCTTTCTGCAAACAACAACAAAGCACAATTCCGGATCCGCGCCAAGAAAAACCTCTGCCAGCGAACGCGCGCCTTGGAAAACACCTCGAAAGCAAATGCTGGAGCTGGAGATTTATTGATTTATAAAAAACAAATTGGATAATATTTATTTTTTTGGAAATAATAAAGAATTGGATAGCGGTTGGTACCGGTATCGCTATAGCTGGCTGCGTGCATGGAGGCCGGAAATAGTCCAAATAAATGCTTCCGCAAATGAGCCGTCTGGTCACTATAAACGCAATTCTTATGATAGTGTTTAAAATTCTTCTTTTTTTCAATAAGAATGCTAAAATCTGCAGAGGCAATTTCGATATTGATTTATTTTTAGTTTTTGTTTTCCCAACAATACACGCACGTATGAAGTATTATAAAGTTCCTGTTAGGGGTCGTAGGTTTGTGCATCGTCGCCATTAAAATATTTCTAACTTAATTAATATTGGAACTACATCACAAGAACGAAAGCCTGCTATTAAATCATAAACGCGCGCGAATTAAGTCCATTTTAAAGTACATTTTTGGAGCCAACCGTATTTAGTAGACTCACTGAAATTTATTTTCAACAATTATTCGAAATATTACGACATAATAATTCAGACATAAGAACCCTTTGCTTTTATAAATATGCTTATCAATGAAAAATATTCCGGTTATACGTTTTGGAGCTGCTGATGCATACTAATTAGAGCGGTAATGAGTGTGGCGTTGGCGTGCTTTGTGTCGTTACGTTGCCGGGTTATAAATTACATCATCACATAATTTCTCGAAAACACTTCTGGCTGCCAAGAGGTCATAGCATGTGCAAAGAGTTTGCACGTTCGCGTGTGACCAACTGATATACATGAAAACTACTGGGGTTGCACCCTTATTCGTCATCAAAGTCGTGCACGATGATAAAAATCGCTTTCGATAAAAGCTGATCGTCTATAGATATTTATCAAGAAACATGTTTTTTGGTGTGCTTGGAAACTGAAATATCTTAAGACAATAGCCCTGGGCTTAAGGAGCCCGGCCATGGGGAAATGAGCTCCTTCGTATCAGATGCACAGATAACAAAGCCAAAACAATAGATATTGAAGTTTTGAATGCGATGAATTAGCAAACGAGCCAGCTGGCCCACTAACGCGTGCTTTTGAGCGACAGCGCACGCCTTCTCTTACAAAGGAACGGAAGTGTTGTTTGGATAAAAGGTACATAGAATCAAACTGAACCGAACCAGTCAACGACCATGCTGGAATCATTCTTTTTTTTGCAGTAAAGCTAATTTATTTATGCTTGCAGCCAAATTTGGTTCGATCCAAATTCCACTTTGCCATTTATGGAATAGGTGCAGATGTTGGTAATGCTGATTAAAAAAACACATGGAAAATGACAGTGAAAACCAAAAATCATTATTTATCACGAATAAAAATAGCAACTGAATAATGTTAGAATCCAAAAGAAAAAAGACGAGAAAAGAAACTGGATTTTGCAGAGAGAGAAATCCAAAGCAATGCACTCGAGCGCAATACGAGTCCTCACACCAAGGGCACGAAAACGCGTGCTGATGTTCTATCGCGGCGAGCTCTGCGGTGCACGGTCTATCGACGACGGAAAAGACCTCCCAATCCCAAATCCTGTGTGTCAAAATAAACACTGAAGGTTATAATAGACAACGAAATGGGCCACCGCTGTTGGAGAATATTTAATAACAAGGGCCCAGTCATAACGTCCAGACACACATTGATAAACCGTGCAAAATTTGACAGATAATTTAGGAGGTCCCAAAGGTGCGGTAAGATATGCCTGCAACCTGATAATATCCTAAGACTATATCTAGATGACTTGCACTCCTACGGCAAGAATGCTTCAGATGGATACTTGCTAATCTGCTTTTGTGACTTCATTAAAAAGAGTATTGCATAAAGCAAATATGAATTGTTTGGCTGCCATTTTCCACCTTCAAACAAAAAGGACAAAATACAAAAACAAAAGAAAAACTAATACGAGTTTGAGGCCAAAAGTAGGAAGGACAAGCTTTTCTACTTGAAGAATATCCTTTTTGTCATAAAGTAGTGTTGTGTAAAACCAACAGACTGACATCGCGGTCTGTCCTGACTTGCATCACCATGGAAACTAAGGATAGAAACCCCCCTCAGTAAGGCACGCAGCGGGGGACAAATACCTTGACTAGATCTAGGTATCGAACTGTCACGCAAACTCTCACCAGGTAAAGGGAAGCACTTTCCTGGGATTGAGGTTGATGTGCACTTCACCTTTTCTACCTCTTTCTGGAGGTACTTAATTGAACACAAAAGAAAAATTGCAAAAACAATCAAAAATAGAAGGACACCGAGGGATATCTTTCGAAGCCGTTTTGACAAGATGCCCAAACAGAGAACCATAGGGAAAGTTATGAATATTTTAGCCTGGCCAAGTCCAGAGACAAAGCAGATTTAACACTCCAGCACCAGCTATACACAACAGGTCCACAACTAACCACAACACCAACAGCCCATCCGATCCAAAGGTGGAAATTAGAAAACTACCCAGTAGTGGTGTGCACGGGTTTGGGAAGCATGGGTGGCGCTCGCTTCTCACCATATGGTCCCGAGTTCGATTCCTGGACTCGGTGTCACATGTGAGTTGAGTTTGTTGGTTCTTTTCTGCGCTTCGAAGGTTTTTCTCCGGGTACTTCGGTTTCCCTAAACCTGTAAGGCTTGCCGTCCACCTCAGAGTGGTAAATCCAATAGATCCGATCATAAACACAATAGTTTGCATCTGTTCCTCTTTCGGTTTCGAATGAGAGCAGGAGATCATCCATGGCTTCCGGTAGGAATCTTGTCAGTTGGGAGGAATTGCAACATTTTCATATAGATATCATTATTTCCTTTTTTGGTAAGGTGTTGTTTTGTTCCACACAGCTGAACAAGGCTATTACCAGCAGAAAAGAAACATATCATCAGTTATTGTTTTCGACCGATTTACATTGCCAAGAAGCTGAGTGTCCTCGATATTTTTGAAGTCATTTTAGGTATGAAGAAAAGGCCTCATCCAAACAAGCCGGTTTCTAACTATATTTGAGAGCTTAGGGAAAGATGTGCTATTAGTGCTACACACTGCACTGGTACCACTGGTAATTATTCCATTGCACTAGCATTATCTCACAAAAAGACGCGCAAAGCTATTTGATTCACTGCCTATTACATCATTCGCGATCCTGCGGCAGGGCCACAGGACGCACTTTAATAACTTTATAAAAAAGACAAGATTCGTTATAAAAGGACGACATTAAAGAACATTTGTTACTGAGTCTTTGAACAACCTGCTTGCAGTCTGACATGCAGGGGAGTTTACAAGCTCGCGCACCAGCTAAAATGGTCTTCAGTTTCTGCAAACTTCTTTAAATTATTAACTCAAAAAACAGAAATTCTTACACCAGCAGTTCCAAAACGCTCCTTCCTACTTTAAAAAACTGTCCAAACACTTAGCTCCATTCTTTGAAAGGGAAGTTTTTGAATCAGTAATTTTGTATTCTGGAAGAAAGTCAAGTTGAAGGCTGAGTCTGTCCGATCTTTGACCGAATGCTGGTACCTGCGCAGGATAATATTGCGAACACAAAATACACGTGGGACTAAGAAATACTACCGATAGAGTCTCGTAGACGAGGAAATAGGCTTGAAAATATCAGTGCTTATTATTTCATAGCGCTGATAATCGACGCTGATAAGCAAACTCCATTTGTTTTGTAACAACACTCGCTTGGACTTCTTTGTTCTCTGTTGTCGTCCGCGCTGCGTGCACGAAAGTCTTTCAGAGTAGAAAGATAAGCTCTGGAAACCAACTAAAGCAAGAACACAATGAAGAAAAGTTACCTCCATCAATTGATATTGGCCATAGAGTACACATCGTCGAGAAGCCTAGCAGTATGGAAGTGTACTGTGGAAAATTGTGGCTTTGCATTCTAATGCTGTAATAAAGGGCATTCGAGGCTTAACTCTATAAATGTTTCATCAACAGGGACCAGCTCACTCAGCTAAACCAACTGCTAGCTACAGGAATGTTAGATATTCTATTTACTGTGTGCGCATCCAAATCATTGCACTATACATGCTCTGATTGTTGTCAAGGCAAGGAGTTTAAGTAAATACTATCTGCTTAATCCATTGTCTCTTGGATGGTTAAGGAAATACTTTTGTTGAATTTGTCAATGACCAAATGGCCAAAGCTTTTTCAAATAAAACAAGTTAATCCTGAATTTTGATTGATCCTTTTATGAACAAAGATTTTAATGTGCAGGGACGAATTCATGCTGTAACGTGTAGCACATACGTCGCGCTGCAACATTGGCCTTTGTTTCCGCATTCCAGAGCAGGAAGTTACTAGGACTAGCTGATTATGTTGCACTGCGGACAGGAACTAACTTAACCTTGCTATCTGATCAGAATTGGTTTCGCTGTTCCTCAGATAGTTTCGAAAGAGGGCTGGGTATGATGTCACTTCCTTGGTTATTCCCATATGAGGATGAGGTGGATATGAAACTTCCTTGTTCCAACCACATAATATTATTGTACCGTTTGACCGGCTGCTATTTCATAACTAAAAGCACTTTAACTTTAGGACAAACTAACAATGTTTGGAAGAACTGAAAAAATAACAACATAAATAAAGTGAGATGTTCATTACCGTTCAAACTGGCTTCGCTGCTATCCACTGAATGCAGTACGCTTGACTTCTCTGCTCTCCATCGCCGTTTGAAGCTAATTTCCGGACCTCAATTCAAATGATCTTCTCAGAAACTCTAATAATAACCCTAGCGCAGAGGGTATTCCCCGTAGGGTTATTACGATGTGCTGTTTCCAGGAGACAGGATGACGAACGAGGAGAAGCTTGCCGTGTGGATCATGGACAGACAGTAGGACAGTAGGAGCTGGATTGTCGCGGTCTTTTTGTCCAAGCTCACTGAAGCGTTGTACTTGGTACCAGTCAGCCGTACAAGACTTTCCAAAACCCAATTTGTTAGGAGAAAGTTAACCACCCGACTTTTGATGACAGCTGAGTCTGTTGAACACTACGCTTGAGTAAGTGATAGTGACCCATGGGGAGCAATCTCAAGAGACAATGATGTTAGTGCAAAGGAGCCTCGCAACCCACCTGCAAGTGATATTTTTGACCAGTAAAGACAGTAGATATTGAAATGCGGCAAAACTCGCAAGAACAAACGATATTTCACTGTAGGTCTCTTATCACTGGTTTCCTCTCTCTCTTAACGGCTGATTTACAATGGAATTTCAAGAGATCTGTTTCGTTTGCAATTCATCAGTTACTGTGTGAGTGTAACATTGCCTAGCTACCTGCCGGCACCAGAAGGATTAGCCGAGTACCAGTGACGTGAGTGTTGCACATATGACTTGCACCGAATCAATGGTGGTCCATTCGTTTGACGTCAGACCAAATCTGCTCCAAACCACCAGGTTATTCATATAGAATCTTAAAGACTGATCAAGACTTCTAGACTTTTTGATGTTTGGATCACCGATACCCGATGCAACGCATATCCCTGGGAACGAGGACAGGGGAGGGTCGCTTCTGATGGTTGATACATAGATGTACTCACCCCTCTTCAAAAACATGAGGTCAAGGCTGCCAACCAGGGGAACCTTCTCCTAAAGACGAAATGCACGCCTAGAGAAATAGTCAGTCGTTGTCATAGCAACACGATTCACTGTAAGTTGTAAAACGTTTATACAGGTGTACTTGTCGCATGCCCATTCTGGACTTACGACCCACACAGAAGATACTGTAGCTGGCGGCAACGAAAAAACACATTCCAACGTTTAACTAAAGCCGCAAACTAACGCACTAGGCATGCCGGGGTAGGGGAGGCACCTTAACTGGGATTTTTTCTGAATCATCTTTCCTAAACAGCACAGAGTCTATTGGTTTTTGCTACTCTCCTTGGAACTCTACGCCAATATTTCCCTCCCCTTGCTAGTCTTTTCTAGTCTTAGTCGTATATCTTAGCAACGGTTCCTAAGATCCAGTACTTCTGTGAATAGGGGTCAGCAGCAGCGTCCAAGACCAGCAAGTGGGGACGGGATCCCTGTGTACAAATGGCGGCCAAGGAGAAGCGCATTCTCGTAGTGGGTCTGATATGCTTGGATATTGTCAACACATGTCATGAATACCCACAGGAAGACCAAGATAAACTTGCTTTATGTCAACGTTGGCAGAGAGGAGGAAATGCAGCCAATCAGTCAGATATACTCGCTCAACTAGGAATGAACGTGGAGTTTCTTGGTTCGTTGTCTGATGGCGATGGTGCAGATTTTGCGATCAATGCTCTTCGATCACGTGGAGTTACTATCGATAATTGCGTAGTTCACCAGGGATTTGCTTTTCCTACCTCTTGTGTCACTCTAAGCCTGGCAACAGGAAGCAGGACCATCGTTCATCATCGTCCACGAGATTTTCCCGAGGTGTCCTGTGAGGATTTCATCAGGTTAGACCTGGAAAACTATCACTGGGTTCATTTTGAAGTTAGGAGAAACTTCACTGAAACCCACAAAATGCTAGATATAGTAGATGCCTTTAATGGTGTTAGAGAACCTCCTGAAAGAATAAGAGTGTCCATTGAACTCGAGAAAAAGCATGAAAAATCACTAAGTCTTTCCCACAGAGCTGACATCGTGATAATAAGCAAAGATGTGGCCCAATACCTCGGGTGTGACAGTGCAAGTGCTGCGGTCAAGAGGCTGTATGGAGGAATAAAGACTGGGGGTATCCTAGTATGCCCCTGGGGGTCACAAGGTGCTGATGGGATGGATGCACATGGTCAACTGGTCCACAGTCCTGCCTACCCCCCATGTCAGCTCAAAGACACTTTAGGAGCTGGTGACACATTCATTGCAGGGCTGTTAAGAAGTCTGTATGACGGATGCCAACTGGAAGATGCTTTGAGGTTAGGTTGCCGGCTTGCAGGATATAAATGTGGCATTGAAGGATATGATGGTTTGGGCAATGCCTGGGCTCAAATGAATATACGATAGTCACAAACAGAAAATAGGCCATTGTTGGCTGGTTGAGGCGAGGGATGACTGTTTGGGGAATTACTTGCCAAATGTGTTAATTTTTGAAGAGGCATTTCATCAGTATTAGTGGAGGGGGTCATTAACATCTAAGTGCTCATAATTGGGTTAATGAGATCGAATGGTTTACATCAGATAGTAGAGAAAATTCAAAATTCTTACAATTTCTTTACATCTTTCCCATATTTTGAGCACTAAAACCCCCCTTGCCCCTGAATCAATGTTGCTTCGACACAGCATTTGTTCCCCATTCTTTTCCAACCAACATTCCCTTGGGGGGAAGGGGTATGTGCATTTTTCTATCCAAGGAAAGTGAGAAAGTGCTATTGTAATTTTTGAAGGTGATTTTCTTTACTAGTTTTGTCCAAGACTGCAGATTAATACATGCTTGCCTCCCCTTCTCCAGATAATAAATACCTAGCTTTTAACCTGTGATGTAGAATTCTATTCTATTCTAGAGATGACATCCGGGATGGCAAAGGTATTAGTCATTTCATTGGTATTCAAAAGGGAGGTCAAACATTCTTAAATTTCACCACAGTTTCCTTTTTTCTCTTAGAAGATCTATCATTGTCTATATCCTCTTGATTCAGACATTAAGGACATCTGTGGGTGACTGCCATTGATCAACCATAATCAAATTAGTGGCTGTGTGCAATGGAAAAAGATTTTTTGAAAATTTCTTTTACAACCACGACTCTTATGTGGGGCTCTTCTGAGAGGTTCACTCCACAAAAACACTACCACTGCATTTACATCACACAACACTCACTTGCATGTTGGTTTTCCATCATGTTTGGCTGACAGAGAAAATGGCCGATCAGGCACCTTTTGTGAACAATGCATTGCAGTTCTTCAACCCCTGGAATGAATTTAAACCACTTTCTGTGGCTGAAGGTTTGATTACAAATTATAATTAGATTCTTGATATTGTACATAAGAAGAAGGGGTAGTATTCTTGTATACTTTAATGAATAATATGTACACTTTAATATTGCACTAACCAAGATCTTCTGAGAAAAAAATAAAAGCATTCATAACACTACTTTCTTAAATCAACTGAAGCCTGAATCTAATTTAAAATTTAGATAAAAATCCCAGAAACCAACAGCAGTGCACAATGCAAATTCTGTTGCTTTTATGCAAACCTTTAGCACACATCATCCATAAAATGAAAACAACATCACAGTTTGGAAGTTTATTGTGGTTGCTTTGGCACATACTTTCTGTACACGTAACCTATACATTTCGTCTTCAGAGAAAGGTAGAATACATTTCAGAAGCAGTAATCAATGTTCTGAAGTGTATTCTTGTTAGTGACCAGCAAGTTGGCAGCCCACTCGAGGACAAACACACATGAGAGCCTCTTAAATTACTATTGTTATAATGGGGCTAGCAATTGTTTATTATTGTCTATGTTTCAAGTGTGGTTGTCTTCACAAAGACCTTCTCATACTGAAAAATTAAAAAGGTGAGAACTAATAACTCTCCTAAAGCAAAATTGCTGTTGAGTATAATGAAATTACAGTGATGATCATTAGATAGATACACTATGAAGTAAATTTCAACTTTTAATGTTTTTGGTCCCCCCACTGGATGCTGCTGGTGTTGTAGTCGACTTATTTTTATCAGAGGGGGTGGTCGAGGGGTTTCCTGTAGAGCTGTTTACAGGTTTTAGCGAGCCTGACGGTGGAAGACCTAGCTTTTTTCTTCTCTCCAACTCAAGTTTATCCAGCTGTTTCCAGAGTTCTTCTCTCTCTTTTTCTTTTTTCTTTTCCCTTTAAGATATAAGTCAGGCAGGTGTTAAAAGGCATTAGATGAAGCATGTGTGGAAAATAGTGCAATTTATAGACTCATTTCAAAAAACGTTGTTGGGGAGAACAGAGGTTTCACGACCGAGATGAACTGTGGGTACATTTGGTATGCAAAATTTCACCAGTTGTGTTGCCCATGCTTATGCTTGCGTCGCTAGGGCTTTACAGTTGGTGTATCCATTTTTTAACAAGTGCAACGCAACTAGTGAAATTTTGCATACCAAATGGTACCCACAGTTCATTTCGGATGTGCAACCTTTGTTCTCCCCAACAACGTTTCTTGAAATAGGTGTACATTACACAATTAGAAGTGTAGTCTATGGAAAAATGGATTGTGCAAATTTTTTCAGTTCTGCTGGACCTCAAGGTACTTATGCTAAAAATTGACTATTTCTTTAATATTTCACCTATTTTTGTCTAAATGGATTGTGCAAAGACATGCAATATTATTCTTTCAATTTTGCTAAACCTACAGGTAGGTATGCTGAGCTTAAGGGATATAAAACAGCGCGCGTCTATAGACTGTGATATAAACACGCTGGGAGCTGTAGAGCAAGAGAGAAGTTGTAGAGAAACACGAGGCGTACTTTGACTTCGAGTGCTCTACAGCTGAGTCCCAGAGTGTTTATATCACAGTCTATAGCCACAAGCGATCGTTTTATATTCCTTTTATAAAATATTTTTGAACTTTTTTTACGATCATTTGCTGAGCGTGTCTCTGTCCTCTGATATAAACACGGTTGCCAGCCAATCAGAGTGCGCGTAGTATCTCAAATATTTTATAAATAGCTATTCATAGCTGAGTATTTCACCTACTTTTGTCTATCTGCTTTGTATGAAGATGTCAGCTCATCAAACAACTTCCCATTCATTTCCATAAATGTTTTAAGGACATTGTACACTAAAGCAACGATGGTCCTAACGAAAAAAACACTAGTTAGTAAATGAAATGTGATATGTAACATTGTTTTCTTTATACTCACTGATTCCAGTGGTCCTTTGAGATCCGATATAAACTGGAGAACATTATAGGAAGGATAGAGTTGGAGTTTTCTTCAATTAAGCTCATAATGTACTCATTGTTCCAAAAGTACAGGGCACGTTCAGCAACCTGAAGTCAATGTGGTTGAAGTTTATTAACCAATTTTTTCCAAGTCATAATTCTTACCATATTACTAAATACTAAACATTACAATCTTGGTAATTGCTTACTTTCTCAAAACCATTGAGGCAAGGATATGAGAACAACACAATGAACAACCTCAACTCATCCTACCCTGGTCCTGGAATCAAACCTGAACCTTAGTAGTGTGAGGCAAGTAGAAAACTATTACACCACCCATGGGAATGTAGTTGATGTGAAACAACTTGAGCTTTGTATCTTACGTATCAACTACTGTCGTTACATCCCCTTGAGCCCAACAAAGGTGTCAGAGTGGACATACCAGCCTTTGACTCTGCATAAAACAAACAACCAAACACCACCTATTTTACAAGGGTAGCACTAAATAGCCCGCGGCTAACAAACCTGTGGCCCTTGTTCCATGATCAAATTGGAATTCAGAAGTTGATTTTTTATGGAGGGAGGAAAACCAGAGAACCCAGAGAAAAACACTCAAGCACAGAAGAGAGCCAACAAACTCAACTCGTATGATTGTGGGTCCAGGAATTGAACCCAGGACCATAGTGATGAGAGGCAAACGTTTTTGCCCCCACGCCACCTGTGAGTCAAATCATTGATGTACCCTGTAGGGATAAGAAAGGGCAAGAGTACTTGCCTGGAAGTGTGGACTAGAGACACATCTTGCTATTTGTTTGAAAAGTGGCTCTTCGATTTTTTGAAACTGTTGCGGGTCTATAACATCCAGGATTTCTTCTATTTCTCCTAAAAACATGACCTACAAGACAACAAATCAGAAATAACAATAACACCATGTATTTCTCAGTGTCCCTGGAAGAGAAAAGTGCAAGTCTTCTGTCTGATTCACATGAACCACAACATGTTAGTCTGAATGCTATGCAGGTGCAAATGAGATGTAAATGAGAGAACAAGCATTGTATGGACCTGGTAACCTCATTTGGATGATTCCACAACAAAAGGGAATATTGTATTGCGGGCTCTTACACAGGGGCGGATCCAGGGGAGGGATGCAGGGGGTGCACACCCCCCCTGAGATCAGCAAATCAGTGATAAACGATAAATTATGCCTTCACTGTTATCCATTTTTAAAGTTCAAGTCCCGAACATAAATGGTGCATGCCTCCCTCAAAGAATTCCTGGATCCGCCCCTGTTACACTGAGATTAGGGTAAAGCATAAAACTAATTAAGGATAAATACAAAGGAAATAAATCTTCCCTGACACGGTAATATGTATAAAATGTTAACATGTGACACCCCCTCACCTCTTTTTGACTACTTGTCTTGGGCCAAAATTTCAACAAACCTAGGACAACCTGTAAAGAATATCAATTACTGTGAAAAGACAACATTATGGTCAATGACTGGCCAACAATCAGCTAAGCTGTCAGTCGGCATGTGTACCCAGTACACACCCTTAATCCATACAGTAGGTAAGAAAACAGGATTCCAAAACAGTATAGCATTCAAAATCAATCAGTATGGCATTTCTGATTCTAGCTTATAGTGGTCTTTATATTAAACTAACCTGTTCTGTAAGTGAGGCATCTTTCTCCAAGAACTGTACAATGCAGTATGCAAGCTATTGAAACAAAACAAAAAAGAGACAATCATGTACAATCAGTTACTTGAACTCAAGGGCAGGTCAAGGGTCAAGAATCAAAGATACTGATTATCAAATAATCATATAAATACCGTATTTGCCGGTGTATAAGTCGACCTTTTGACACGTAAAATCGACCTTAAAAAATCGACGTCGACTTATACACTGAGTATGAAATTTGACATCTTGATTGATCGATCAAATCTGAAGCAAAAACATTGCTGTTGGACTTAAAATGATGCTT
>WUCR03311638.1:0-12054 GCA_009858155.3 Phymanthus crucifer
CAGTCCATTTTCTTTTTGGACTGCCAAATATTAAATAAGGCCTGTCTTTTGGCCATTGGCAGGCTGCTATTTTGAGCCCTGCATTCATCCATCCATCCATCCATCCTTCTGTCCATTGATTCTTTCATTCACTCCATTCATTCATTCATCATTTGTTCATTCATTCCTATTGTAACCTTCAGAGACAGTGATAGAACTGAGTGAAGAGCAAAAGGAACACATCCTGAATTCTCAAGAATTTGGCCGGTTCTTTGACAAGGCAACAAGGCTGATGGAGAGAGCTCTGTGTGAAGATATCGATATATTTATGGACTACTCTGGGGGTGAAGCTGAGGATCAAGACAAGTAAGTCATCCACTCCTAATATTTCTTGATTCTTGTGCACCAAATATTTTATTTGGTACTGTATACCTTTGTTGGTTAACACAGAGGACCAAGCTGAAAATACATGACGTACGTCAGAAATTTCTTCTGTACATTATTAAAATAATTTTGGAAACTATCTACCGGTAATTGCAATTTAATTATTATTTTTTTGTATTTTTCAGGGGAGCCCAGGCCTCTTCTCAGCTGACATTGTCTAGGGATTTCTACGATGAGAGATGGTCAAGACACAGGACAGTGACATGCTTGGACTGGTCCACACAGGTACAGACATTACAACGTGTCATAAAAGAACTTGTCCAAAATTAGCAGGTGGGATGGGAAGGGGGGTGGATGAAGGGGAGGCTGGAGAATGGGAGAGGAACAAACCAACCAACCAACCAAAAAACAAGTGAATGAATGATGAAGGTTGCAGCAGCTAATCTATGAAACAGTAAGCAAGTGAGTTACAGTGCATTCAGATTAGTGTTTAACAGCACCATTAGTCGCGATTGTTGCATTTGCACATTGCTATGTGGTATGTGCAACATTTCTAGGTACCAAAGTGCACCTATTAACTGATAAGAATAACTGATAATTACTCTTATCAGCTAACTGTGCACTGTGGCACCTAGAAACATTGCACATTCTATAGGTTCTTTATTTTCCATGCTTTTCCCTAGTATCCAGAACTCCTGGTGGCATCATACAACAATAACGAAGATGCTCCCCATGAACCTGATGGTGTGGCTTTGATTTGGAACTTGAAATTTTCTAAGACAACACCAGAGTATATCTTTCACTGTCAGGTATGTATATATACCCTTGATCTTATTTGTTCTATGCACATGTACATTTGAAACAGGGTGTGTGGCCTATGGTACAAGAGCTAGTTTGGTTCCTTATGACCTTGCATTTCTTGTTTCAACTTAGGGGAGGAGAAGGGTGAAATGATTGCAATTTGAGTCGAGCATAAAGTTTATCAGTGTTGAATGTACCATCATGAGCTACTAATATAAAAATGGATCTTCTCCTTTTTTACCTTTTGTACAGCCATGGAAATGAATCAGTTTTCTCGACATCAGCTAATTTTTTCACATCTGTTTGAAAAGATGCCCTAACTTTTGCAGAGATTTCAGAATTAACTGGCATCTCTGGCAGCTGCTTTGAAGGAATCACCAGTTTTATAATTTCAGTCTCTTATATTTCAGTGTGTTGTATAATGCTATTATGATAACAGTCAGCTACTTTAAACTCATGACCACGCTATATTTCTAGTCTGCAGTCATGTCAGCTACGTTTGCAAAGTTTCATCCAAACCTGATCATCGGCGGTACATATTCTGGTCAGATAGTCTTGTGGGACAACAGAAGCAGTAAGAGAACACCAGTGCAAAGAACACCTTTGTCTGCCACTGCACATACTGTAAGTATACCAAGATGGGTATTAGACAAGATGACACCCACTTACTGTATGCTAATTATGCAATACAATGCAATACTGTACAGTACATTCAAAAGTCTTGTTAGACAAGCCCCACAGCTTCCCTCAAAGACTTATAAACAATTTACAAAGAAATTCATTGATTGCTAATCATATGGTTAAGGGAAATATTTGGATACTAAGGTGCAGGCATATCTTGTTTCTAGCTTTCCCATTCTTTTTTTTTGTAATATCGTCATGTATGGGAATTGTCAGGGGAATTCTATTCAAATTCAACATTTCCACTATTCAGCTAGAGTTGTATGCTGCAATAGCATAAATTAAGCTTTAATAATTTTTTAATATGCATATGCTACCATACTAATGATGCATAATTTAAATGAAATGAAAAAAGTGTGTCCACCCAAGCGAATTGCTTTTTGGTTGAGTGGTTAGGATTGAGATTGTAGTAGTTCTTTGGCATGTTGGGTTCCAAGTTTGAATCTTGCTGTCTCCATTTTTATTCTAAGTGAGGATCACTAACATCGTACTTGAATGATAAAACCATATTTTTACAACAGTGCATTTAACACTGCATCCAGGTCGTCACATGGTTTGCTTTGTCACATGCATGCAGTCCATTAATGCATTACTCTATGGTACACTTCTACATCAGTCAGCTTTGACGACCAAATTTAGTTGAATATTAACTGAGGGCTTCTGATTGTTTCTGTAGCATCCAGTTTACTGTGTTAATGTTGTGGGCACACAGAATGCACATAACCTCATCAGTATATCAACAGATGGCAAGATGTGCTCTTGGTCTCTAGATATGCTTTCACAACCTCAGGTTTGCTACAATTCCATATTTTATTGACCAGGTGTACTTGTTTGTGTGGATTTATCATCTCCAAACATAACTTGAGAGCTAGTAGTTACCACTATTCTAGTCATCTTCTTACTTATTTGTCGGTGCAGAGCCTGAACCGCAAGGTTCACATTTCCAGAACACACCATGATAAAGCAAAACTCCAATATGAAAAAAATAATTGTATTCATGGTCTATGAAGAGTATGAAAAATATCCTTATCCCATTTCCCAGCCCAAATCCCAGTTCAACTCCCATTATCCCCGCCTATGTTTTGCTCTGAATCCCATTCACATTTTTATTGTTGTTTTTATGAATCCAAGTCACAATTCTCCTATAAGATTGTATTTTCCCAGCCCTTGAAAGGCATTAATACCAGCTCCCATTTCACTCCTTCAGGGCTCTAATAATAACATGCTGTTTTCTAGGATAACATGGAATTACAGTACAAGCAGTCCAAGGCAGTAGCAGTCACTTGCATGTCATTCATGGCTGGTGACGTCAACAACTTTGTAGTAGGAAGTGAAGAAGGGACTGTTTATACTGCATGCCGGCATGGAAGGTATGTAGGTAATCATTTATCTTAAACAGTTTGATGACGTGTAGTTGGATATTTTACAAGTCAACATATTTTGATAAGCTGTAGGCAAGCTTTATTGTTTGACATTATTTTTGGGGGGTTTGCACATGGGATAACTAGTGGTTGTTTGCACATTTTTGATCATTGTGGATATTTGTTCTACAGTAAAGCAGGCATCAGTGATGTCTTTGAAGGTCATTATGGACCAGTGACTGGCATTGACACCCATTCTGCATCAGGACAGGTAAGAGCTTATTAAGTGGTTACCAGTGAATGGGTTAACATCATGTAGTGCTTATTTGGGTGTGGGTATGCTCATCCCTTCGGCTCTGAATTGTGGAGTTGCCAACACTTGAGCAGAGGTTTCTTTTGATTTCTTTCCCTTGTTCCAATATAAGACTTGAGAAACTAGAGAAATGGAAATTGAACTAGTTAATCAAAGTCCAAACCTGGACAAGTACTGCCTCCGCTAGGTCTGCAGAGGGACTCAAACCTGGCTCCTCCAAACTTGTGAGGCCAACACCATGAACCACTTGAACATATGCGAAGCCTCCTTATTTGAGGGTATACATGCTAAACTGATTTACTCTTGATGTATTCTAGATTGACTTTTCCTATCTTTTCCTCACATCATCGTTTGACTGGACTTTGAAACTCTGGAGTCACAAGGTAATATGGGAACCTACACATGGTGGTTGATGGTCTCCTGGCTATCAGCCTACACCTGGTCAAAAGCTGGACAGTTGTCAGCCAACTAGTTATAACATCTTAGTAATCATAGAGCAAATTTTGTATGACTGAAAAGTAGTTTGTTGCTGTGTGAGCTCCTTGCAATGACTGTGGTGTTTTCAAGCAATTTGGCTGCCTGGTTTTTCTTGCGTTCAATGTGATGATTGATTTGGCAATGACATTGTTTACATGCCATGCTTGTGCTGTGTTTCTTGAGCTGGTGTTTTTGTATGGCTGTCTCTTTGTTGTGTCCTTATTCATGCTGTCATACAAAAACTGCTCTACAGTACCAGATCATAGTAATTTACTTTTTTCTGGAACAAATAACTAAAAAAATTTGTATTGTTGAATTGCAAAATGTGTACTCTATTTCTACAACCATATTGGTATTTCAGAGTCATCGGCCCGTGTATTCATTTGAAGATAATGGGGACTATATCTATGATGTCCAGTGGTCTCCCATCCACCCTGCACTTTTTGCTACAGCTGATGGCAGTGGAAGGCTGGACCTATGGAACTTGAATAATGATACTGAGGTTTGTGCATCTGTAGATATGATATTTAAGCTTTGAATCTAAGATTTTTGTGAGCACAAGAGTTGGAAATCATCACCACATTCTCTGTCATATATTTGTTGGTTCTCTCAGGATGTTTTCTCCAGGATCTCAGATTTTTTCTCCCTCCAAGAATCAACTACTAGATTCTAATTTGATCTTTCATGGGCCTTGTTGATTGGGTGTAGGGCTCACTATCCACGTTGGAGTGGTAAAATTGTATAAAATTGATATATTGTACAATCATTGTACATTACAATCATTGATTTTGAGTTTATCCAGGTTCTTAATCCCCAAAGGTGTTAATCCCCAAAGGTGTATTGTCCGTCTCCCAATGTTTCATGGCATAATTTTTTAAGTAAGTTTGGTTTATCCAATTTTACCATGCCCGCCCAATAATATTACCCCTGTACTCATTCTGCAGGTCCCAATAACCAGCACCACGACTGAGTCTATGACATCCCTTAACCGTGTACAATGGACACACTCGGGACACCAGATAGCGGCTGGAGATGATGATGGTAGAGTTCACATATTTGATGTAGGAGAGGTAAGTCTGAATCTTGAAATACAATAAAAATATAACCACACACCAGCCTCTAGGAATATTTTTTCCTAGGATAATTATTGTCCAGTTTGATTGATCCCAGTTGTGTTTTATTTTGTGTAAATAGCAACTCGCTGTACCTCGTCCAGATGAATGGAGCCGTCTCCAACACACCTTGATGGATATCCAAGCAAATGCATCGTCTGTCAGTGAAACTATTGGATCACCACGAATGTCTCCATCCAAGATTCCATTCTCCTAAGCAAATTAGTTCAAAGTGCAGTAATACAAAAACGTACATGCAGAGTGCATGCTGCTCATATTGTCACCCTTCATAACAAACATGTGGGTGGTAATACCAGCAACATTCAGCCTGCAACTCACCATTGTTGCATGATAGAATGCACAGCTTTGTTCCTTGTATTACTGCATCTTTAACTAATAAATCTGTTGCAAAGGAGATATTATTATTAGGACCATGTTTTTATCTTATTGCATCAAGGTTATAAATGTATTATAGGATTATGTAATGAATTGACTGGGAATTGAAAGAAATTATAAAAGTGGGTAAAGATGGTGGTAAAAAGTGTGACAGTTAGCAATCACTTTTTGATTGAAGACTTCTGCAATAGTCTTGAAAAATTCTATTGTATTGACTTTGACATGCCAAAGTGTTGACCAACGGTTGGTCTGATCATGGACTGATAAACTATTTTCAAGATGTATGACTGCAGACATAATCTGGAGGAATTTTTGGGCTGTGGAATTAACACCTGTAATCTAGGCTTAACATTCCTCTTTTATGCCTGTGGTTGTGGTATTTCAGAAAGTGCAATCATTGCTACTCCAGACACTAAACGAAAATGTCCCTCTTGTAAAAGAATGTAGGATGTATTTATAAAGAATCTTTTATCTTCTAAGATTGGTTTTAAAATTGTTGCAAATTTTCCCCTGTAATTGCTGGTGTTTATTATTAGCTGCCATGTTGGTTGATCAAAAAAGAAATGTGTTGTGGTCTCTTGTCATGTCCACCAACATGGTTGCTTGTCTTTAAGAATCATTACTCCCCCAAATAATCAAACTACAAGATGTGTCGAAAACCAGTAAATTAAAATTCTAGGGTATTATGCAGCTAGAAAGAAAGAACCTCAATAAATATAAGAAAAATATGGTGTTTGTATGTCTGCTTGGTTAAGTTTTTGGTTACTACAAAAAAGACAATATTGAGTTAGTCTTGATTCCCAAGATAAAATTTTGCAAGACACCAGTTGAGGGGGCGAGGATACAAAAAGAAATTAATTAAAGATTAGGTGGGAATGAAATGTGGGTGCAAGGTGCAAAGGCAATAAACAAGGCTGGAAGGGGATACATTGCCACTTTGCCCCTCCTCTATAGTAGAGATTTGGGCTACCTGTGGTTGGAACTAATATCTTCCCTCCCCTCCCCCGCACCGTCATTAGATGTTTAAGATGGCGGCCCCATGTGGTTGTTCATGTAAGATAGGTCCTTCCATCCTGAACGCAGATTTATCTTGTCTGACTGATGAATGCCTTAAATTACTGCAATGCGGTGCCGACTACTTGCATCTCGATGTAATGGACGGGTGAGAATTTCTCCATTTTTCCTCGAAAAGCCTTTGAACATTTTATCATTCTTGTCCTTCTCCTTCAGACATTTCGTTCCAAATCTGACATTTGGTGCTCCTGTTGTGAAATGCTTGAGAAAAAAGATTCCCAATGCTTTCTTTGGTGAGTATTGGTGTTCATCCTAGCCTCTCAAGGTTACTGAGTGAAAGTGGAGCATGGGACATGTATATGAGTTCTTTCTCGGAGTAGGCATAGTTTGATTGATATCTTCTTAATGTTTTTTTCTAGACATGCATATGATGGTTGCCAAACCTGAGCAGGTATTTTCTTAGAATTTTTTAAACGTACTTTTTTTAAAATAAACAGGCAGTCCCCCTGCTGTATGGGATTCAACATGCCTGAGGAGATGTGCATCACCTGCCCCCCTTCCCCAGCCAGTTGCCCCTATGGATGGTCATCAGTCTTCTTACTAGTTGTACTACATGTATTTCACCAAATATTTGTGCTAAGCTCATTTAGATTTGTGTTGCCAAAAATCAATGTTTAGAGTACAGCGCACGTAACCATGAAGGCTAGAGGAAAGTTTTTGATTAGTTTTGACAACCCATAATGAATGGGTGCTTTGTCGCTAAATCAATTACAGTTGATATGTGCGCTTCACTTTCATATCTTGACAAGTGGTGTTTGTAAGTCGATGTACCAATGTCGTGTGTAATGAGATATACAATTTAACACATCTTGTCAAGACATGAAAGTGAAGTACTGATATCTAGTTTGTTTAGCAATGAAGGGTCCCATTAAAGTTGTCAAAAACCGATCAAAATGTTTGCTCACAGTTACTACAGTAGTACGCACATTGCACTGTAAGAAAAATGCAAATCAGATCTATGAGTACTAAAGGTACTTTTGATCATAATTACTTACAAAGTATTGTCCTTCATAGTGGGTCCAAGATATGGCTGATGCTGGTGCTGATCAATATACTTTTCACTTAGAGGCTACAGGTAATGAAACTTGTTTCTTTTCCTCTCTCTCCTCTCTTTATTATATAGTAATCTAGATACATTAGTATACAAGGCAAGGCTTGATTTACTAAAATTGACTTGTTTTCAGAGAAACCAATGGAGCTTATTCAACAAATCAAGGCAGCTGGGATGAAGGTAGACCACACTTAAATTTATAACAATTAAGTCATTGTAATAAATGTTGTTAGGTAACTTGGAGCATGTTATACTGGTCATTGGCTGTGCCCATGCATGTGCTACTATGGGTATGTGCCCTTGGGGTTTGCGATTGCTTGCCTCGGCTGTATCCTTTGCCTTTCCTGGGGAGTCAGGATGGCATTGTGGTAAATGCTCACCTCTCACCTCTGAGGTCTGGGTTCGAATCCCAGTCGCCTCATTTGAGCTGAGTTGGTTGGTTCTCTTTATCACTCCGAGGGTTTTTATGCTTTACCGGTTTTTCCTCCCTCCTCTTAAATCAACCCTAACTAATTCGAACTGGTTAGAGCTGTGCTCCGGGGTCATATGGACTGTAGCTTTCAGTTTGACCTCCTTTGAGCTGTGTCACTGCTGTATTTGCGGTGGTGATTAGCGATGACGATTTACGATGTATGTTTGATGTCAATTTGATGATGTCATAGACTCCATCTGAATATCATCTTGGCAACTTGAGTCAGTGATTATTAAACCTTCTAAGCTGATCTAGGAAAGTTTGAGTGATTTTGGGCCATGTGACGATGAAGAAGGATGATCACTGGACACTTGAGTGTTCCTGATGTTCCCTTAGAATTTTTATTTATTGTTACAATAGGACGTAAAATGCATAATAGTGTGATCTGTCATACAGCATAGTTCACACCAGATTTTCAAATGACATAGGTTGGGATTGGGATCAAGCCTGGTACTCCAGTGGAAGAAGTATTACCATTTGCAGAGCATGTTGACATGGTTTTAATCATGACAGTTGAACCTGGCTTTGGAGGACAATCATTCATGGCTGACATGATGCCCAAGGTATTGTACTAAACCCTGTAATAACTTTCAATATACAAACTAAAGTCAAGCACCACAGAGCACCTCAAAAGAGAAATTGATAATATCATTCCTTTATTAACTTGCAGGTTGAAGTTGTACGGCACAAGTACAGAGAGTTAGATATCGAGGTTGATGGTGGGGTTGGACCATCTAATATTGATGCAGTTGGCAAGGTTTGTATGCATTGTGCTTCCTATGTAATACTTCTCTCGTGTTAAAGCCATATACTGTACTTGCATGAAGGTGGTATGATCCTAGTGCTCGTAGGACTAAGTTTTTATGTTTCTTTTGGTATCTTGTTCCTTCTAGGCTGGGGCAAACATGATTGTATCAGGGAGTGCAGTAGTAAAAAGCGACAACCCAAGACAAGTTATTGCTATAATGAGAGAAAAAATAGAAAAATGGCTGAAAGGGAATTATGAAGCTGAAAGATAGCACACAGAGTGCTTTCTGTTATTGCTTGCTCTTGCATCAATGGTAGCAGCGCCTTGGTCTCCTCCAAAATACCCAAGGCACATGAACTATGCTGCATTATAGGCCCAATGCAAGGTCTATCAGATCTCTTTGCTTCTCTTCCCTGCAGAAATATTGCCAAGACTGCAGAGAATGTCAGTTACTTGTAATTGCCCATTAATGTATCCATGACTTGTGCACCTTCTGAAGCATCCATGCTTTGAGTGATTTGTGAAGTTGAGTAATGAAAATACGCCATGAATAGATTAATCACAAGCAAAAGTACGGGCGTTCTCTGCAGTCTTATCTTGTTGCTTGAGCCTCTTGGTTGCAACAATGTTTTTTGAAGTAGGTGTATATGTCACAGAAAAGAAAGTCAGTCACTGGATGCTGAACTTCCAGCCAGAATAGAACTTTTGACTGAACTTGATTCTTTTGTTTGTGGCCAAAAGCTTAAGGGAAAGATTGCCATAGTTGCATGGGCCCTAGACCACAGATGATTAACCCATTGCTATAATGGTTTGGGTCATAGACACTCTTATCCATACGTGATGCATTTGGAAACATATGTATAATCTGTGACGTCATAATCCCAGAATGGGCTAGTCTCCCTTGCAGCCGCTATCAATGTCATCACACAACGCTTTGTACTACTCGGGGGAGAAAGTGTTGCGTGACAACACTGATAGCGGCTGCGAGGTAGACTAAGAATGAGCGTGTGTGAGTAAAAATTTTCAAACAAAGTGTGGCAGAAACTATGGTCTAACAACTGTGTGCAAGTGCAGTTTGTAGTATTTCCCCCAACATCCAGATTTTATATTGTAATTTTTTTTAAGTGTAAAAAAATTCAGCAGTTACCAGCTTGTCATTCTCAAGATTCGAAATGGAAAACGTTTCGAAGTAAAGCAGGATGAATAAAAAGATTAATGGATGGCATTTTCGTTAAAGTAGAGGTGTAAAAGGATGTGATAGAGAAGCGGTGCCACAGGGCCGAAAAGTTGGATTTCGTGCATGGGCGTCCTGTGTCTACACAATATCCAAGAAGCCTGGGTTCTACGCGGGAGATTTGCTCGACAAAAACAAAATGGCTGCCACCATGCTGTGACCAGAAGATCAGAGATTTTGACTCTAGAAAATAGCACCTAAAGAATCTTTCCTCTTCAATGGCCACAAGAGAAACTCCAGAAGTCCTCATTAGTGCTGGAGATGGTCTTCTGCCTGTGAATACATTCCAAGAATGTGCCAAAGCTGTGTGTTATATCCGGATCACTGTCAAAGACACGAAAACAAACAGAGATCGGCTGAGGTAACGTGAATGTCTTTCCCTTTGACTCTGGTTTGGTTTTAGGTTAATAATGGTTTGATTTATGTTATCAGAGATTTTATAATAACATGTTTTACAAGCTAATGAGATAAAGGTTCAGGGCTCGAAATAGGAAAAAAATAACCTGCCACAGCTTTGTTTGTTTTTTGACAGTTGAAACAAATTTTCGCCTGCCATTTTCTTTTGCTTTTGGCAGTCCATTTTCTTTTTGGACTGCCAAATATTAAATAAGGCCTGTCTTTTGGCTATTGGCAGGCTGCTATTTTGAGCCCTGAGGTTGTGATCTTTTGTAGCCAAACTTTAACTTCAAGAGTGCAGGGAGGTGGACAATGTGTTTTTGCCCCAGTGCCATATTAGTCACATGCAACCAGTTTGATTGAATAAATGTTGGTGCTAAGACAGAAAAAAAAAATCATTTTTGGCAGGGGAGGGAAGCATTATCAACATCACCACCACCTCACAGGTGGCAGGGATAGGAAATGGAAGGATAGAAGTGGAGGAAAGAATTGGGTGACAGCAATTCAGGAAAATTTGCAACCCCAAAAACTGTCATTGTAGTGTTGACAACTCATGAAAAAGCTGCAAGCATACGTAGTTGATAGGGGGAGTACTAAATGCTATGAGTGTACAACATCGGTCATTATAGTACCCTTTTTTCTATTTAGACGTGGCAGTGGGTTCTATAGTACCGTGGTGATCAATGGGATGGAATACCATGGTATATTTACAAATAACCATGTATTATCAAAGAAGGGAGAGGCACAACAGGCAGAGGCCGTCTTTGGCTATGACAATAGAAATGAGGGTAAAAGAATCAGTTTAAGACCTGATTTGATATTCAAGACAAACCAGGTTAGTTTGATTGCAATAAATTAATGTTCTCCTTTTCCAGGCGAGCTACCTTTTGTTTTAGAATAACAAGAAAAGAATTTTGCACTTCTTTAAATAAAAGCTGTTTCTCTATTAGTTTGCAAGTAAAAACTGCCTTACCACCAAAATATAATTGAATTGATTTATTTTTTTGTCATGAAGGAACTGGATTACTCCTTTATTGGTGTGCAAAAAGAAGATATTCAAGCTCTCCAACTTGGGATATTCCCAATCCCATTAAGACAAGAACCTAAGATCAGTGAAATTGATCAGGTCTTCATTCTGCAACATCCTAAAGGAAGGCCGAAAGAGTTCAGTTATGACAAGATCATAGCCATTGAACATCCTTTTGTGTATTACAAAGCAGACACAGAAACAGGTTCCTCTGGTGCTCCTGTATTCTGCAAGCTGAATTTGGTGGCCATACACCAGAAAGGGAGCAAAGAACAGAAATACAATAAAGGAGTTTTGTGCAGTGAAATACTGTCAGATTTAAACACAGGAACATGTAAGGGAATTTGATTATGGTAAATGTACATGTTTTCTTCAATATTCATTTATTTCAATGATCTTTTGATATCCTATAAGTGGAGGATAAGATGAACTATGCTGTAGACAATGATGCTGCTGCATGCATTTTGACATTGTCTATATGCCACTCAACTTTCATCTTAATGAGCCCCTCACTAAGATAGTTTCAGTAGAGGGCAAAGGGTGGTGGT
>WUCR03311769.1:0-11070 GCA_009858155.3 Phymanthus crucifer
CCGAAACGTCAGTAAGTATCCTCTTTCTTTACGGTGTATAATTTACATATTTATCACTACTGTTTCTTTAGAAACACTGACGCAGCTCACACTACTGTAGCTTACCGCTAGTTATTATCACTATAGACATGATATTTCATACTTCTAATACCACAATCCTTTCTGGTAGTTTCTTTTGTTTTCTTACTTGTACTATTTTCTTTGAATTCTCACGGGAATTTTAACATCTGAATATCAAAAGAAAGTTTGAAAAGGATTGTGGTATTAGAGGTATGAAACGTCATTGTGCTTCAGGTCTATTGAGGGCAACTATATATAACCATGGACATGCTACTTCTAGTATACTCAGAGTTTGATGCTAGACATGTTCCACTCCCTTCCATCTAAATTTTTTTATTCTTGCCCAACCAGGTGCTATGCCCGTCTTCATCCCCGTGCTATCAACTGCAGAAAGAAGAAATGTGGACACAGCAACAACCTGCGACCCAAGAAGAAGCTGAAGTAGATTGATAATCTGTTGCTGCAATTAATGATCATTAAAGCTTATTTACTGTATCAAGTCTTTGATTACTTGTTTCCCCCCTTACCTTGTCAGTGATTACAGTAGACTATTTGCATAATTCAGGGCTGGCTTCATTTCATTCAATGCTGTCTCCTGATGGTAAGCCAGAGAGCTGCCATTAGGATGTCTTCAAAGTATTTGGATGCAGCTAAAGTTTGACATCTGAACTTGTATAGAGGGATTTCATGGCGGCCATGTTTGTGGGCAGGAACAAAGCAATATTTTTGCATGACAATAAAATTGATTTCCCAGCAATCTCGTGCCCAGAGCCTGCGATCCTTTTGGCCTGCGCCAAGGAACGAGAGACTCTGGGGAAACGGATTTTTTTGATCTGATTTTAGACTTCCGGTTCTTGTACTGCGCATGACCTTAGGTATGGCGTCGCTATGACAACAAAAATTTGTCCAATAAGAGCATTTCCTTAGGCTCATTTCCGGTTTGTTCATTGTTTTGTTGGAACCAATCAATGGGCTCAAAAAATGCCGTTACCCCAGAGTCTCTCGTTTCTCGGTACTGACCAGGAGAAAGCAGGCTCTGGGAACGAGATTGATTTCCCAGAGGAGAAAATTTCCTTTGTTTTGCCCACAAAAATGGCTGCCGTGACGTCACATGAAACCCCTCTATAGGCCTTTGTCTTTCTTTTGAATTAGTCAAGATGCAAATAGGACCAATTCACCATTGGCAACTCACAAACATATAAAATCGAGTAGAGAAGTTTGCGAGTTTGTCTTCCATCCAATACAACTTGGATAAAACATGGCATTATTTCTATTTTACATAGGATGACCAATCATAGAAATATCACCGATTTTCATTTTTTTACCACAACAAAGACCAAAAAATTTAATAAATGTCCAGGAAAAAAGAACATACCTTTCAAGCTACTGTATTTTTTATACTATTAGACCCATTTCATACTATGGAAATCAGTAGAGTGGTAAACAGGTCACAGCGATTCTGTACCATGTGATCAGTTGTTCATGAACCACGCTTGTCAGATGACGAGGAGTTGAGCTTCGTTGTTTACGTTGTGAATGACTGTTGACTGCATCTAAACTTATTTGCTTAAAAATGCCTCCAAATAACTTAGAAAGAAGATTTAACCTAAACATATTGATACGTTTACATCACAATATCTTTTCTGACAACAATTTTCAAGGATTTGACCGATTACAAGTATGTAGAAGACCGTGGGAACATATTAGATCACTAATGATCACAAGCCAAGTCGAACAACTTCAAATGTTCCGATTGACAAACTTTGAAGTGTGGTTCATGAAGAACCGATCACGTGCTACACAAGAAATCCATCACATGGAACAGAATGGCTGCGACCTGTTTAGCACTCTACTGATTTCCGTAGTAATGAAGTTTCATACCTCTAATACCACATCCCTTTCGGTTACATTCTATTGTCTTTGAATTCTCACAGGAGTTTTACTGCAGTTTTCTATTTTCTGCAAACTTGGACATTCCAAAGGCTAGTGGATTTGTGCTTCTGTCATAACAAAGTAAGAGATATCTACTAAATTAGCTTTGATTGACCGCAAAAAAAAAACATTCCAAAACTAGCTGTTGGAATGTCCAAGCTTGCAGAAAATGGAAAACCACATTAATATCTGAATATCAAAACAAAGTTCGAAAAAAGATTGTGGTATTAGGGGTATGAAATGTTGTTGGGCCTTCGGTCCATTAGAGGCTGGGTAGGAGACTGTAGATAACCCCTTCACCCCAGTTCAATCATTCTTGAGACAAAATCATGTTATCTACTAAATTTATTTATTTGTGCTTGTAGCTCATTTACATCAAATTCAACAGAAGTTTTAATATCATTTGTATTGCGAGGATTTTGTCTAAATGGTGCACAAATTAATATACAGGTAGAACCAAACTCTGGACCCTTTCTAGAACGAAATGGTGAAGTAATGCTGTGAACATACATTTTTATACACGTAAACTATGCTTTTTTGCATCGAGTCTTTCTTCATTATCCTAAAATCTACAAGTTGAGTCTAGTTTTGTTTTAATTTTTAATAAAATATAAAGTAGGAAGGAAGCTCTGATTAAACCAAATTATCACAGAAGTAGAAGAAATGGAATTATTTTCTCTACATGTTCATGACGATAATATACAAATCAAGGTTGAATTCTCTACCTATTTGGTCTGAAAAAATTCTCTAAGGATTTTTCTTGCCATAGCAAAATTGTTGTCGGCTACAATGAGAGCTCTCTTGATGGCTTCTCTTGGATAACCTTGCGCTTCCAATATTTGAAAGTCTTCTTCATAAAACTGCATTTTTTCATCAGCATTGGCATTTGCCAGTAAGTCTTCTCGTTCACCGTCCATTCCTTCAAGTTGTGAAGGATCAAATGTACCCAGATATGCTGGGTTACTGTAACTGTGGGCAGGGCCAGACCAGCTATTTCTTGAGACAAGTGTGTGTCGCATGCTATTGTTTTTATCAGGAAGTTTTTCATTCTTATTGCTTATTTCTGACGAGGAGTTGCTCAACTTGGTGTCTTTTGCTGCATAATCATTATCAAGAACATCTTCCGTTGAATGGGCCTTTGAGAAGCTGCCTCTGGTTTTACGAGAGTCCCTGCTTTTTGAAAACCCAGTTGGATTACTGGCCAAGGGATGACCAACCTTGGCCTCATTATTATTCTGCAGAGACGGCCAATTGGTGCCCTTAAAAGGGTCATCAGCAAATGGATCTTCTTTCATTCCAAACAAACTATTTAATCCGTTCTGATCAGAGAGATCACCCTTCAGCTTTTCCCTGTGTTTCTGTTGCATTATTGGAAGAGGAACATCATAACTTTCATTATCGCTCTTTTCTGGAATATTTGCTTTAGGGGTGTTTTCTTTTCCTTTAGAAGTATGCTCCTGTATTTCTGTACTCGAAGGCATGTCGTCATCTTGTGGTGGGTATGATAATATAGCGTAATTGATTTTGGGGGTGTTTTTGTTGATTGTAGACTTAGGCGGTACTGATACTGCACCCTTTGCATTTGAAACATCAGCATATCCAATACCTGGGGTTTCAGCGCCTCTTTCAAAATTTCTCCTTTTCTCGACTTTCTGTTTATACTTTCTCTCTGGGATAGCAGGTGGTGGAGTTTCTGGATCAGAGTCACTCGGTGGTGGTGGAGGAGGTGGAGCCTTTCGGTAGACTGATGGCGAGGGACAGGGGGAGCCCTGAGGGGATGTGTTCGGGGAACACTGTGGTGAAACATTAGGGGAGGCAAATGGAGAACTTCGAGGCGACGCTCTTGGAGAACTCCTCGGAGAGGAGCGTGGTGATACTCCTGGTGTGTTCCTTGGAGAGGCGAATGGTGATGATTTGGTGACAATCAGTGTGGGAGAAGTGGGAGTATTCATGTGCGGCATGTGATTTCTTCTCTGAGGTAGAGGAGGAGGGCAGCTGTCATTATCATGATGGCGACTAGATGTGGTCCCTTGTGGCGGGGAGCGTCTCTGGGTATCTGATGATAAGGACGGCCAGCTCATAGGTGGATACTAGCAAGACAAGAAGAAACATTTTGTTACATTCATGAGAATACGCATATACTTGCTGATAGGAGGCAAAACTATAATGTTAATATACAATTATTAGTGCAAATTCAACTAGTATGGATTTCAAATGCACGAATAGTGTCAGTTGCTAAATGGGATCCGTGTCCAATGAAGATTGTCTAAGTTGTGCCTTATCACTTGCTAAATGCTAAAAGATCCTTATTATGAGGCTACAGTTGTTTTGAAAACCATTTTTGTATGAAATGACTTCCCAATAAAACATTAGTAACACATACACTTACCTCCAATATATCTTCATCATATAATTCAGATGATTCTTCACTGTTATTTTCCAAGGCTGCTCTTCTGCCTCTGTCATCTTGGTCATTATGGAAAGGATCAACAACGATATTATGAATGTCTTTAATCTCTGACCTGCAGAACGGACACCCCTCACCACCCTTCTCTTGCCATTGTTCCAGGCAATTATGACACATTAGGTGGCCACAAGGTTCAATACGAACATCCTTGTCATTCTCAGCACAGATTTTACAGAGCTGGAAAGTGGAGCCCATTTCACAGTATAACTCATACTGCTCCTCGGTAACCTTAATATGCTCATCAGGGGGTGTGACCAAGTATTGCTGTAGATCTGGATTTTCGTCTTTACCATCTGGGTATAGGTAGCTGAAAGAAATCGACAGATCATTTAAGAATGTGCTACAGGCATGTCAATAGAAAAAGAAATTGACCAGCTGCAGCCTGCTTTGCTCTAAGAAAATCTGAATAATTTACGAGTAATTTTATGACTTATTGAATGAAATGTTAGGGTTTGTGGAACCTCAACATGACTCATAATAGTGACCTGTGTTTATGCTCAAAAAATTGCAGCTTGTGTTTTTAATGATTTTATCACTTTCATGGTTTCATAAATTTCCTGCATATTGCATTACCAAACAGCATAATGAAAAAGCTGTTTGAAAAGAAAATGTGTGAATCATGATTTAAGTGGAAAGCCAATATCTCTTTCTATTTACTAATACAAAATATGGATACTCAACAACAGGAGTTTATTGAGGATTGCTCTTTAAAGCAAGATGATACTTACTATCCTTCTCTTGCTCCATCTATGAGTGCCTGACACAGCGACCTGTTCTGTGGGATTGTCTGGAGTATAGTGTGTTCAGGTGTTACGTACCCAATAGCCCACTGGCCAAGCCTGGTACAGCTCAAGCGGAAAATGTAGCTGTTGTGAAATAAAACATCTTAGAATCAAGAAAAAAGGAAACACTGATACGACATTGTAGTTTTATTACTATTGATGTGTCATTATTATAGGCAATTGTATGATTGCCCCAATCCTTTCAAATAGATTCAGATAACATTTATATAACATCTGAACATTAGTGTGTTAATGTTCTAACCATTCTAAAAGTAAATTTTGTCACTTCAATTCAACGACAATTAACAAAAAACATTATCTTATTCCTACTTATTTGCTTTAAATGATACTCAAAAGATTGAAATGATGTGATATTACCTTCCAGCTTTATTCATGTGAGATGACAGTCGTGCCTTCACCTCATCATAAGTCATGAATGCGCAGTATCCTGGATGCGTCACAGCCAAGAGATTCCAGTTCTGAAGCAAATGGGACCATGGCTGGAATAGCCTTGTAAAAACATCGAATTCAAATATGGAGATGTGGTCATTACACGTGAGGTCAATGGTCGACTTGAGCGCAATAGCTTCCAAACCAGAACCAATAGGGTGTTCATTATGTAGGGTTTGTCTGAATTGTTTCCACGAAACAATTGTCCTATTGAGCAACAGGAAATTACATTAGAATAAAAGTAATTTTTTTCAAACAAAGGACAAAGATTATTATCATTATGACAGGAAGGATATTTTAGGAACTATAGATCAAAAGTATAAAATTATGAGTTTCAAGCTAGACCAATGATCAAGTCTCGCGTTGCGGAAACTGCTATATTGTAAAAATACTGACAAAGGAATGAATGAGTTTAGAAATTAAATTTCACATGGAGCAAATGAACTCAATCAATGGGTTTTGTTCATTTGAATAAGTTCAACACATGTGAAACTTGACGTCTAAACTGTACCTAGCCTTAAATAAATAAAAATAAACATACTATTTAATTCCTACTTTTCCAGTGAAAAAATGGAAGTTGCCATCCTGAATCCCAAATTTCCCCTTGCCCTTTAGGACAAAGTTAATGCCAATCAACTTGCATATCGACTCCAACTATTTAGGTTCCATTTTACTTTGTATATGTTCAAGTTTAAGAATGTGCATATTTTCTTGGTTCCATAGTCTTAATTATTGTGATTTTCCTAAAAACAACAAAATGAATTTCAGTTCTTGAAATAAAAATAGAATGTAGAAAACAAGGAAGGAAAGGAAAATGCAAATTACATAAAAAACGTAGATACTTCATCTTTAGCTTTAGCTGATCGCTAATGTTGACAACAGTGTAACATCTAATGAAGCATGATCCGTTTCTTGGGATTCTTTGTTTTCTTTCCTTCTTCCTATTTTTCCAATTTCGACAGTCATGTCGCACATTAAATAAATAATGATATTGATAAAAATAGTAAAACAAAACTAAAAGAAAGGAAAAAACAAGCGGTTTATGAAATTTGATATTACACCAAAATAGAATTATGTGGAGGAGTATGATAATATTCTATTATTACTATTATTATCATCATTATTGTTGTTGTCAAGTAATAAAAGCTAGAAATAAATAAGGATGAGATCATTCATATTATAGTTGCTGCTATTATTTATTATTTATTTGTTCTTATCACAGGTGTAAACAAAACTAGTTTATTTGTCAAGTCCTGCCTGACACACCCAAACACATCTAGAAACAGCATTTATTTCCACCTTCTCCAATGATATTTTTCTGGTCGAAAATTTAATATCCTAATAGCAAATCTAATGTCAACATGTACCTCAATATAGCATCTAATAAGTATGGAATGTTTGGATAAAGTTCGATAGATTGTTCTCTCATTCGCTGACAGGGACCCCCGAAACTAAACCAAAAATTATCATAAGGAGCTGAAACGGTAGGGATAATCCTGAATAAAAAACAAACCCCGGATAAAAACCGAAATATCATATCTCTCGTTTAGCAAATGATCTTTCATTCGATTAAAATCCTCTCCTGTTTAACCCAGAATCGTGCCCAAATCGCTCAAATCTATACCGATCTTAAAATAATCGCGCTTAAAAAATCAATATATTCAAGATTTTAGAATTTGATTGAAGATCTTGCCCACAATCAGACTAAAGACCATAAGTCTTCCCAATAAATGGTCAAGAATTAATGTTTCTACGTCTGCGGTGTAAATTAATGTCAACAGTGGAACAAAATTTGGCTTGATATTCTTCTTCGAACTTTAAAAGAAAAAGGCTTCCTTCGTCACGCTATAGATTTAAGTACAATTTACAGGTTATTTCTAAAATACAAATTTTAAAGCAGGGAACGCCTTTTAGTGTGACTTTAGGCATAATTGTTAGCTCAAGTTCGGGTAAATTATAAGGTGTTTTGGGTGAATATACCAAACAGGGTTATTGGGTGCAAAATTATAAACTCGTACAATATTCCCCAACTCACCTTGTGCTGAAATTCTTTCTCCAAAACTCTGCTGCATCAGCTTTCGTAACTCTGAATCCATCACTAATGTAGGTCCCCGAAGGAAACAAAGCCTTGAGTTCTGTCAACATATGACTGAAAACCAGGCTCAGTTTAGTAAGACTTCGTCGCTCAACCGAACTCTCATCGAACATTTTTTCTTTCCCGTCTTTGAATAATTTAATAGCGTGTTTCGACTGTTTCATAAGATTTTCGATATATATTCTAAAGTACTCAATGTCGTTTAGAATGTGCATTCGCTCCTCGTACTTGGAAATAATCAGCTTCAAATGTTGGTAAGTGTCGGGTAGGATGTCGAGAATATAAGGAGGGCTGTTCTTCAAGTTCATGCGCTGGTTTTGACACAACTTTACGACTTTGTCCATCAATTTCCATGTTTTCTCGATAGTCTTTTTATCAATCTGTAGTCTAGGAGTGACTGCGTGTGTAAAAGCGTCCTGTAGACCGTCTCGGAGTCGAGAGAAAAACCCTGAATGGCGAGAAGTTGCCATTGGAAAGTTCGCCATTTTGAGCCATTCGTTCTCCTTGCTCAATTTCCGCGTACGACGAGGATTGCGTTCACGTGATACAAATCCACCAATCACATGCGCCATGCTGAAAGGAGAAAAATCCTATTTAGAAATCGTAGACTTTCGTACTTTACGACAAGAGCCACTAAACAAACTTTTCAACCCCAAAACGCAACCGAAACTTTCTCTTTTACTCTCAAAAGTGAAACAACTATTCAAGTATGCTGCGTATGGAACTGCCCACAGCTAGTTATGAGCAGGAAATAAACGATAAGGAATACTTTGCGTGTTTCATGATGTAAGAGCTTCATCCGACCCGGGGTGAATCCCTCGTTAGAACGTCGGCAGAAAATTCCAGAATTGATTCGAAATGATGAGATTTTTCAGTTTACCTTAAGCACGGTGCCATTGCTTTAGACGCCTACTCCAGAATGTTTTTTCTCACGATTTTTGTGCCATTTATGTGAATTTATCGGAGGTGACGTGTTGTCGGTTTTTGATGCGGAGAGAGGAAGGACTACGAAACACCCCATCCTAAATATCCACTACGACGACGCACATCCTTTTGCTAAATATTACGCTCTTTAAAGCAATATTTTACAAATTTCAAATACATGTTATGACCCATCAAATACTAAACAAACAACTTATTATACCAACATCGTCACCAAACGTGAGCTTTTTATCAGTGAGATTCTCATTTCATTTCCATTCAAAAATCTCTCTCCGCATGGCACAGCAGCATTCCTGAAATTTGATCTTGAGGTTCCTCTCGGCTGTATCCTACGCTTTCCATAAGGAGCTATATACGATTATAAATATTCATGTCTTTGTCATGCCGTATAAACTTGAACTATGTCAACTCTGCGCTTTATTTCCGAGTCGCGGGTGTGTGTGGTTGTGATTATTGTGTCTACGACTTGATGGGATTAAAGCTTTTAAGTGTTGAAAGACATCGATGGTTGTGAAAGAATTGGGCGTATTAAACCAATGACCTAGTATGGAATCACAGTAATTAGAGTTTTCACCTTGGTCTTTCCCCGTCATCTAAGTGAAAGTACCTTGGCACTGAAGAGGAATTTGCCATCCACAAGTTCAGATAGGGAATTCCGTTTTGACTGAAGTCTACTCTTTTTGTTTCACTTGCCTCAATAAAGCTCAAACAACTCGAACGTGCCTCTTTACGACGACACACCTTGAATTTCATCGAGTACTAAACCACTCGCTAAGGTTATAGACCTTAGGGAAACCGGAGTTCCGCCTAAATACCTTGTGAAGCCACGTGCTAGTCATGAATAACGATGATCCAAATGGATCGAACCTTTCAGTTATCACACGCAGACTCTCTCTTTCGGAAATGGTCGAAAATGAATGAAAGGTTCTAGTGTTTAATTCATGTTGAAGGGAAAGAAGCTTTGTTTTCATATAGAAACTGTGATAAAACGGCACGTTCTCACAGTCGAGTATAATATAGTGTTACATCGGTGTACATACGTGTGGGCGGGTTAGAAGGTTTGTTCGAAAATGAAAACCTTGCTTGACTGACGTGCAGCTATAAGCTAATTCATCACAGCCGAAATAAATAACGTATACAAAGATAAGACTTTTATAGCTACATCAACAGAAATATCAAGGTATATAAACAAGTTTGATATAAAGAGAGTATTTTCATGCTTTCTAAACCTACCGAAAAGAACTTCGAAGATGACCAGCCACTTTCAAACCGCACTTCACGTCGGGTGAAGTCGAAAACCTTTTCACGACTAGTGTTGCCAACTTATGCATATTTTGATGTACCACATGGCAGACAAACCGTCTAATATCAAAGCCAATAGCGTAATCTTATAGGCAATAGTTTACCCAAGTTCAATTAGGAGGTTGCCTTAATTTGGTTCGAGAAAACCACAAAGGTCATTGAGTAAACCAGCCAAGGTATGACTGTCAATGAGAAGACAGCTGAAACCACCAAATATCACTAATATTCGATAATTAGGGCTTTGTTCTTGTTCTTTATTTATTGTGGGTTTGATAGTGTGTCTGTGGGGAGAAATGAGGTCGGTGTATGTCAACAGTAGCATGGAGTAGCAAGCATCACCCTATACATTCATCATCATCATGATCAGCAGCATCACCCTCTCAGAACCATCAGCAACATCTCCAATTGTAATATTTTCTTATCAATACCAATACTTAGACCATCATCTCTATCATATTATCATCATCACCACGATCCGCATCATCATCATGTTACTCCATCATATATCAAATCATCATCATCATCATCATGTCATCATCATCATTCATATCAAGTTACTTTCATCAGCTTCATTGACTGGTTTCGCAAGCAAGAATGAAAGGATCGTGTATGCTGAACGAATTTGGCGTCATTCTTCAGTTTCGCCTACGGCGTCGTGCAGTCGATTGCGGATTCCCCATGAACACATACCAAGGCTATTAATGGAATACGATGAATCGTAATACCAACGTAACTAGCGTTAAGATTCACGTTTTGGTTTGGGGATGATCCAGTAATCAACCGCAACTGACCTGGTGTTTCTTGACTGTACGACCATGACATTTGTGCCGCAAAGTTTGATTCATCATTATCATAGTCCTCACCATCATCCTTGACACTAACCATCATCAATATCATCATGAAAAATCTTCAGCATCATTCTCGCCATTATGACCAGTGATGTCCAGACACTTGAGCAGTATGTTGCGATCCATCCTCGTCAGTATTTCAGTTTCGATCGACCATTGCTCATTGTTACTGGTGGATGTGTGGTGGGGGGT
>WUCR03311845.1:0-12028 GCA_009858155.3 Phymanthus crucifer
ATGAATCTGTCTTTGTTCATTTGCCATGTTATTGTTGACGGTTTTGTCTGCCTATCAATCAGTCCGACTGTCTGTCTTTCTGTCTGTCTGTCTGTCTGTCTGTCTGTCTGTTTGTCTGACGTTTCTGTCTGTCGTTTCACTTGACGCTCCTTTAGTCGCCATCCCTTTTGTATCTTATCTGTACAAAATGGTAACTATACGATATAATCTCTGATAACATCATGAAAAAAAGGCAAAGCAAAACTATTAACGACTAAAACTCATGTCCCCCAGATGTTTTTAATGGTATACTGCAACCTGCCGCAAGCTATTTGTCCCTTTTGTTTGGTTATGAAACTAAAACCACCACCAAGTGTTGTAAAGTCTTGAATTATAAACATTTCTTTGATATTTCAGTTATTCTATTGCTCCATTTTTCTCTTCTCACCTGCCCTTTCTGCTTTTCCATATCCCTTGTTCTTGTTGTTGCTGTTTTCGTCCTTCCTTGCTCTCTTTTTCTCGTTTAGCCATTTCTTCGATCACTTGTTAACTCTAATTGTATTTACAGAGTTAACAGGTAACTGGGAACAGGAAAACTACTCTGTTTAAATAATTCTCATTTCTATTCACCACTGGCCCTGTTACACCAAAGGTGATCTATATGTATATCATTGATACTTGGATTTACAAGTACTTTCGAGTGGTGTCTTCTCTGGCGCTTTCTGTTAGGTTCCCCACCAAGATAAAGACAAGAACTGATTAGATGATTGAAGTACAATGATGAATGAACCATTTGGGACCAGACCTGCTTCAGCAGTTTCAAAAGCTGGAAGAATTGTATTATATTTCTGAATTTTGGAATGACCAGAAGACTTCGCTTTTTATAGATGGATTATTGAGCTACGAAAATAACCCGTAAATTCACGTTTGCAGTGAATGAATGAGGAAAAGAAGGAATATAAAAACAATGGATGTTTAATTAGGGAATTAAGATAGAAAAATAGAAAAAGAAAAGAAAAACGGAAGGAAAGAAAAAGAAGGAAGAGAGAAGGAAGAGAGAAAAGAAAGAAAAGAAAGAGATGGAAGGAAGGAAGGAAGGAAAAAAGGAAAAGAAAAAAGGAAATAAATAAGGGAAGAAGGGAAAGGGAGGATGAAACAACCTATAAAACGAATGAAAGAAGATTCAAAGGAATAAATTATCAATGCAAGTGAACGAATATGAACGGCAGCTAATATACGAAAGTTTGCAAGACAGCTCTCAGTAATTTACTAATGAATAATAAACAAACGCCGTCGAAATCGGAACACAAACACACGCTCTGACAAAGAAAATAACTCTAATGAGAACGAACAAACTAAAGATGCCAGGCGAACGGTAATTGAAGTGCCCATCAATAACAAACCCGCCAAATTGCTACTTTGGACCACATGACTTTGGAGTTGATTGAGGAGCAAACAAGCAGTTGCCTGGGGGCACTAGCGAATGAAAGTCAAAACACATCAGGATGATAAGTCTTCACTGTGTTTGGTCACTTGTGCCAGACAAAAGAGAACATTGAATACTGATAACCTCCAAGATTCTACAATCCATTAAGGGACTGTTCACCTGTTTACCCCAAGTGAGGGGGGCGGTGGGATTCAGAGGGGGGTTTATTTATAAATCACACTCATAAAAGAGGGCCAGGCAAAAAATCAAAGAGAGGGTAGCCATGTATCCATCTTCATTAACTATTGGGTGGGCCATTTGTTTTTACTACAACAGAGAGGGGGACAGATTTTTTTGTAAGGGCTACCAAGGAAAAAGGAACCGCCCCTCCCTCCCTCCCTGGTAACAAATGAACGGTCCCTAAGAATGCAGCTATTGCCGGAAGTGACGTCTGTTGAAGTGAAAGTAACTTATAAATCAAACAAAGCTTCCCCTTCACGATTTCGTGACAGGCATAACACCTGTCGTTATCTAAACTCGCAGGCGTGTGGCAAAAGGGGTAAAGTAACGCAAGCTAAAATTGCCAGTAGATGAGGCCATGTTTGAAGGTAGGAATACTGCAACATCGTTGACATGAGCATTCATTTTCCGAAGGAGAAAATAATGTTTGCTTTGCCCACAAACATAGCAGTCAAGATGTGTACTGCCAGCCTTCATGTCCTTTAGTGGTCCTGCTCTTTTATACCGTTACCAGTCATGTCACTATCATGACATTATTCAGCTTTGGCTTCGTAATTTAGCTCCGTTCCGTCCGTACCTTGCTATCTGTCTGTCTGTCCATCAAAGACCTCCTTCTGTTCCTTTGTTTCTTATTGCACCATTCATACTTCTTCTGATCGATCGATGTGAATATATGCACGATTCTACCCTATTTGATCACAAGTACAATAGCTCTGACGTACGTATTTCTAAATCTTTGACAATTACACCAGTTTTAGTGTGCTTGTCCAATGGACGTTTTGATAGACTGAAGAAGCAGCCAGTTTATGTATAAGATCACAGATACGCAGCCCAGTGTGTGGGCGGCAGACATCATTAACTGATAAATCGTGTGGTGCACTTGAGGCTTTTAGCTGAACAAAAAAACAGAGTACATGATTGTTTGTCTGAGATGAATATAATGGGCGGGCAGCCCCTGCCCAGCAAGTGGTTGCTGGGGAATAGCTCGCTATTCAACTTGTTATGCAAAAAAGAACAAAAATGATCACCCATAGTTTACAATAGCTTAGGGCTGTTACAGTGGAGGGATCGCAAAACAACGCTATCGTAAAAAGAATTTTATGCAACCTCTAGGGTGTTTACAGGGCGGCTTAATAAAGCTGTCTTACAAATCAAATTGGAAATCAGACTTTGTACAGGAAGAAAACCTGAGATTCCGGGAAAAAACATTGAATTGAAAAAGTGCGAGACGAGTCCAGGAGACCGGATGCTCAAGAGGTGAGCCAGAGGCTGGAGCAGGAAAGAATATAATGCCAAAAGTATTACCTAATATAACTTCTTCCACACAACCTAACATACATAGCCCCTTGCAATGCATTCTGGGGTAGGCTTCACTCCACCTCTTTTGAACAAAGAATGCATGGCGCGCGCCCAGGTTCAGCGGATTGGCAGCCACAACGTGAGGCGTAGATTACGTGTACTTTGCCTTGAAATCCTGAAAGTTTTCACTTATTACGAAACGTAAGAGGTTTTGTTTGAACAAATCAATGAGTAGATAAATAAAAAGAATAAAACACTCGCCAAAGAGCACGTAAAGGAGATCTGAGTCATCTTGATGTGATCGTCAAACCAAGACCAATATATATGATTCTGGTGTTGGTCCAAATTCTGACCAATCTTCTGAGTACGAGATAATCGCTGAACACTAAGCCAGTTTGCCTCGAATAAAACATGTCAATCATGTTGAATTAGTGAACCAGTAATATTGCTTCGAGTGCATCATTAACAAAACAAACCATTTTCCACTCATGTCTTCATTAAACTACTTTTAGAAGCTTTCAAGGGCGTGTGTTACTTTTAAAAATATAAGCCACGTTTTGTGGTCGCCGCCATTTTGTCATCTATGGTTTTCGCCTTCAAAAAGCAGTCTCAATATAAGTTACATTCTATTTGAAATTGCTTATTATTCCTGCTTTGTCATGAGCATTTATAAAACCTCTTCCGAATAACGCCTTTTTTAACAGCTGTATTTGTAATTGGATCGGAGTTTCTTTTTTCTTTTCTTTTAACCGGATTTCTTTTCTGAAGGCGCTAAGGATAGATTGTCCGCCGTCTTTGGCGTTTCGCTGCCTGAAATTTGACAAGAACAACGGCTTAATTTACGCACTACGCTGTCTTTTTTTAAGTCAAGGATGTGATGGAAAGAACAGGAAAATAATAGTTTTTCATACAAAAATTCAAGGCGAGTTGCTCATGGATATTACATATGTTATTTTAAGCCAGTTTTTACTGAATTGTTTTTGATTCAACACGAGAATATTTGTGAATTTAATGCCTTAAAGTTGAAGAACAAACCCTGAACAGAATCAGATTAGTTATAAACAATCTCTCGATTAAGTTTGGAGAGAGTATAATTTTCCAAAAAAGTATCTGATGCACACCGTATTTCGAATTAGATTGGTCGAGATAATGTTCGCCAATAACATTCTACGTCACTCTCTCTCACTCGTTTGATGGTCTGTTTGCTGTCAATTTAAGATCATAAAAAATCATTTTGCCAGGATAAAATCACTGATCTTATCCTTTCTCCTCTTGGAAATTAATTGGTCAGCGTTTCTAAGGCAGAGCTAAAAAAATACCATTGTGATTTATAATCCGGTAGTACCGTTTCCGTCTGCACGATCATGAATGAAAAGAATAGAAAAAACACATTTCTGAGAAAGCCTTTTTACATTCAAAGTGAAGAGAAAAGCTTTTTGTCGTTTGTTTGCCGAGTACAGATCTGGTAACTGTATTAACGTACGAGTAAGATCTTAAAAAAGCAAGTTACTTGGCTTTCATGAATGAAAGAGTGTTTTGCGCTTTTTTCATCTCGAGTTAAACGTTATTATACGAAACGCTAAACCTAAATGAGATTGCTCTCGCTTGTATAGGATTAGAAAGATTTATTAGACAAACACAGTTTAGGTTTTGTAGACTTCGAGACGTATTTTTCGAGATCATTATACTAAAATATTGAAATTATATGAAAGAGAATTAAGATCACGAGAACAAAAATAACTCTTGAAAATAATTATTCGAGGTTTGGTTGGGCTAAATGAGTCGTTCCTGAGTAGGAAGCCAACGTAACGGCTCCAATGACGTTTTCGTTTTATCCTGATTAAATCACAATAGAAGCATTCAATCCATATTATTCACGAATGTATTTACATCTGGACATTTTTCTCCAGCGCTTTTGTGTCAATGTTTTGTAGACCATTGGCGTGGTATTGTACAAATTGATGTACCCGCATCAAATTTTCGCAGCATGGAGCATTTCACACTTTTAGACAGAAAACCCCGTCGAGAATCCATTGTTATCTTCGTCCGTTCACTCCCATTTTACCACAATTATCTAGTATTCGAAAACTGCATCTAAAATCCAAATCCATTTTTTTTTTTCACATCAGAAATCTAGCTTTTCCCGCACATTTACAAGCAATTGAGACGATAAGTAACCCCTTCCTTATGAATTCTTGATTGCTTTTCTATCGATGTCTGGGTTCGCTTTCCGAGGCTCACTTTCCCCAAAGATTTGAAGCCAAGAATTAGCGATCTTTTGTGCTTCGGACTCTTCGTCTCCGTCTAATTTTTCCCATGAGTATTGTTTACTGGAACAAGACAATAGTTTGGTTTCTTTGACGGGAACGTGGGGGATGTCGTTTACTGACCGCTGAAATCGCTCCCTCATACTCTGCGCAGAGTATACATCTGGGAAATATTCCGGAAATAAGGAGAAACCTTCTTGCCAGATAGGCTCTTTGATTTTAAATGCTGTTGGCGATGGATGTCGTAGAGAACTCGAAAGGTGGATATCTGGATGAAGCTCAAAACTCGACTCTAATTTAGTATTAATCCCTTGTGGATGTATTAGACTTGATGATGTGGTTTTAGGCCTCGCTCCTTGCTTCAAATGCAACGCGCGCTGTTCGTCAAAGTTGATTTCACCCTTTTTGAAATCTGTGAGTTCTTGTTTTTCGGATGAACTTTCGAATTTAAGGGTCTTCTGTTGCTGTAGCGTAGAACCAAATGCCCCTTCGTGGATTGCCGAAGCCCAAGATTCCTCCGAAAACAATTTTGAAGATTCTGATGTTTTGAACTGTTGAACATTTTTTCCTGACGTTTTTGTCACCGACGTAGTCTTTGTCACTACTTTAGACGAAGTTACCTTCTTTGTAGACGAGGATATAGTTTTGGAAACAGTGGAGGCTTCTTTTTTACCATTTTCTTGCGTCACAAGCTTCTTCATAGCTGGAGTGGTAGCCACACTGGCGTTGTGCATTTTGGAGCTGCAAAAAACAGAGTAATTTCAAACAGTAATTTTAGATAGGAATCTTAAATACATCTTGGACGTTTGCTGCCAGGTTGTCTGAGCTGCCCCTTTTATGGCTCGCAGTCAAATGAAAAGTGATAGCGCTTACAACATCAACCTTTAGCTGAAAATCATTACCGTGCGCTCACTCCAAGTTCGCTCTAATTGTTCCACGACTTCAGAGATGGGCATCTACCGCGGGCCAGTACGGGTTATTTTCCGTGGCGGATCACTGGCAATCATAGTTTAAGTGCTAAAAGAGTGCATCTTTGAGGAAAACGCACGGCGGCCGTGAAGTGACTAGCTAGGTGTTTTGTTGCTCTCTCGAACGAAAGCACTTTGCTATGCGTGGATTGAACTGCGCATGTCCCACGGCCAGGTGGACGAAACAAACTCGCCGAGCACATATTGATGAAGAGTGAATTAAGAACCTTTAAAATATCGACCACAATTTAAGATCATTTTGTGGGCAATTAATATTGTTAGAGAAAGAATAAAAATGAAAACCACAAAAATCCTGGGATGCATTAAGTCAAACACTCTAATACAAAGATTTACTGGCATCGAGTATATCTTCTAAATGGGCTTTAGAATAAAAGGCAGAGTTCATTTGTTACAGTGTAAATAGTAAAGGATGAACAAGCAAGGTGTTGTCACAGGTTACGGCTTGTGTAAACGCAACTCTGAATACGCGCCGGTTATTTTGGTCCACATTTCGAGTCTTCCTAAAATACTCATCAAACCGCGCTAATGTCTTATGATTCACCATTTATTTAGACAAACAAAGTATCTTCCAAAAATAATCTTAAAAACCCCAAGCCTGATAGCAAAGTATTACTAAGTGAAGATCACTAATGATTATAGTATATACGATTTTCGCTTCCCGCGAAATAATTATCTTTTTTCATAATTTATAAAGGGAAGGCAAATTGTGCTATTGTAGACAATGGTAAATATAATATCTTCCTCGTGGAATATGATATTACTATGGTTACGTTAAGAGTGATACCAGTATTGATAGCACTTATAAAACACTAGATTGTCGAAGACAAAATCTTAAAAAGAAGCTTATTAAGAAAATTTGGTGTATTCATATCAAAACGTCGGCAATACTTGTTATACCTTTATGAAATTTCTGAAGGGCCAAAGTAAGGATAAACGAGGAAATTCAGTTTTCCATCTGGTTCCGATCTGAATGCAAGTTAGGAAATCTTCTTAACGTTTTCTAAAGAGGAATTTGGCGGTGATGTTGTTGCTGATATATCCTTGGTGTTGTTGAGTTGTTCTTGTGGGCTGTTGCTGCTTTTGTCGTCGTCGTCGTCACCACCATCATCATCATCGTCATCATAATCAGCATCATTATTATTATATTATTGTAACGTCGTTATTGTTTGGTTTCATGTTGTTGTTGATGTCTTATCATAATTAACTTCTAATTTGGCCGTGGTTGAAGTTCAAGGTGTTAATGCAGCTATTGTCGTATTGTGATGGCCGTGTTCGTCACTCTTCCGCGACTTTTTACAGGATATCACACTAAAGCGTATTATCCTGTAATCCAGTAAGAGCTTGACACCCCAAGCATCAAATATAACGTACTTTTCCACCTTCATCAATTTTGACTTAAGTGCAACTACTTTCGCCGTCTTATTTCAGCATCCGTCTTTTCCAATCACATCCGTAATCTCAATATGGATCCCATCTTGCCAACAGGTTAAGCCTGGTTCACACGAGCGTCATAATCATAAGCAACATACGCAGACTCAGTAACACATTTATCACCTAGGTGTGAAAGAAGACAAGTGCTGCTAATGAGCAGTACGCTACCGAGTCTGCGTATGTCGCTTATGATTATGATCATGACGCTCGTGTGAACCAGGCCTTACAATTTCCTACTGACGAGGAAGGTGTAAGCAGCAGCTGCACAAGGGTTGTTTGTGGGAATAGACAGAAATAGGTGAGAAGTCGGCAGCTTCTTATACCAGCATTGTTTCAGTCAGACAAAACAATGGGCTTTTAGTCCCTTAGCAACATGAAAAATACTTCCGTCTTTTCCAAACCAAAATAGGAATACAAATATATTTTATGCCAATAGCTACCTCAGCCCATCAGTCAATCTCCCCATCAATACTCCGTTTTAAAACTGGGTGTCTTAAAGCTATTGACTTCTCTTAAAAGTCACGTGATGTAGGCTTAGCCTCGAAACCAGGTGTTACTTATTTGTGCCAGTCTAATGTCTGCTTTTTGTTTTCTATCTCACGAGCGAGGCTAAGCCGGCATGCATGTGACTTTTAAGAGTCGTCAATAGAGGAACTAATGGAACAGATAGAGAGAAGATGAAACATGTGATCATGAAAATTCGAACTACAAAGCTTGTATCCTATTAGCAACGCAATCACTTTCTTAACAACAAAGGCATTTCATACAGTGTGATTTGCTTCGCTTCGTCGTTCCAAAACGGTCGAAATAAATCAGCTACAACTCGAGCCTCATAATACGATTGCACTCTAAGCAATGCATGCAACTCATCCTAGCATCTCTATATTCTCAGAAGAAAAAAATCAGTTTTTTTGACATGATGTCTTCAGGCTTTCAGCGTATATTTTAATACTTCGTTTCGCTTCCCGTCCTGTCCCGTCGGAATAAATAACAAGACAAACCTATCATTTAATGCCATTCTGCAGACTTCCCACAATTAAATACTTTAATTACAAAATAATTTTTGGCCCTGGACAAACACACTGTTGTAAACATTCTGGGCAAATTGAAAGTCCCCCACGATCTGACTAAAGCTTCAAATCTTTTAATAACTCTTTCAATGGTGCTTCGACATGTTGTCACCGAGTAATAAAAATGGGATTTTACGTAGATGTGCGCATGCGCAGAGTAAAACGCCTGAGTGCCAAATGCCTGGTCGTTGAGACACTGAGTATGCATGGTGTCACGGTTCAATCAGTATAGGAAGCTATATGATTTGGGGATTTGAAAGGATGGTAGCAATTCCGTCGTGGGGATGTCACTGGCTTTCATTAGTATTCTGTAATCTTTGCATCCTGCATCCTATCGTAAATTACTGAAACCATACCATCCATATAAGCCCCTTTAAGCCTGGTTTTCACTGGCGACGCAAGCATAAGCGCCACGACATACGCAAGGGCAGATAGTCCTTCAAGGTCGACTGAATGTTTTGTTTTTCTCGAAAAGAAAGGGGGCTAAGTAACAGTGAAGGTCTCTCTGCGCTTTCGTATGTCGTTGTGCTTATGCTTGCGTCGCTAGTGAATACCAGGCTTTGCGGTTTAAGAATCGTCTTCAGTGCGCATGCGATTTTATCCCGAATTTCTCACCTTCTTTTGTTTAAAAAAAACCTTAAAACCTTCTTTTGTTCTTGATTAAACAAAAGGTGAGAAATTCAAGTCATATCATGATCATGATCATCATCACCAAGATCATAACCACCACTACCCTATCTTTATTGTTGGGTATATCGTGAACTTCATTATGGACTACTATTAGTCATAACAATTAGCAAATACATTATTACATCACCGCCATTATTATTTTCAACGCTCTGATCATAGTTTGGCATCAGCATCATCTATATGCATATCATCGCCACTATTATCATATTCAACACCCTCATCAGAATCTAAAGCCCTGGTTTTCACTAGCGACGCAAGCATAAGCACAAAGACATACGCAAGCGCAGAGAGCATTTCACGGTTAGTTAGCCCCTTTCTTTTCGAGAAGAACAAAACATTCAGTCGACCTTGAAGGACTATCTGTGCCTGCGTATGTTGTTGTGCTAATGCTTGCGTCGCTAGTGAGAACCAGGCTTAACCTGGCAATCACTCGTAATCACACGCTTGAATACGACACGTAGAGGCCACGTAGAAACATCTGCACGTGACTGCAATCAACCTGCCAACGTGTTTGTTCGCAAAAAAGTCTTTACCGTTTCCAACTACGATTCAAAATTTTGTGTGATGATCACATACATATCCTTACTCACAGAAAAAGAAATTTGACGTCCAATCTACATGTTCCAATATCTCCATTACGATCTCCCACTGAAACAAATTGATTTGTTTTCATCGAACCGTTTTCCTCTGGTAATATTCTAATGCATCCTAAAGCCGATAACTAACTAGCGTCAATCCAGCTCTGAGCGGATCCGGTCTCATATCCATCTATCTTCACAGTGTTTTAATCTTTTTTCCTTCAATGTCTTCAAGCCTGGTGCATTCTATTTTAAACCTGAAGAGAATAAAAGCAAGTCAAAACAAGTCATTAGATAGTCGCTCCTCGCTAATCCAGTGGAAGCCTGTTATGAAAATCTATCGATGAAGATTGACCAGTGGAAAATATCTTCTCTCTCCGCTAATCCTGTCTGAAATCCCTGACATAACAGCCACACTACTACTCTGCCGCGAATAGAAGTAAAACTTATTTTCAGACTTTAATTTCGTTTGGGCAACTTTAATTTTGCGTTCAAAATTAGTTGACGAAATAAATAGTTTTCACCCGACTCACATCTTTTTGGAACAAGATCTTTGAATTAATTGGACTTCCATAAACATTGCAAAAGCTTCATTGAAACGTGACTTAAGTGTGGAACCAAAGTTGTTATTCCTAGAGGTTTTTGAAGAGCCGTGGAAACGGTCATGACGCTTACAGTGAATTGGCCCAGTGCTTTATGATTGGTCTAACTCCACCTCACAACTTACCAAATTTTAGCCAACTGCAATTTTACTCAGAAAGATATTGTTAGAAAAATAAATGTCTGTCTTCGTTTTCCAAGCACACAGAACATGATTTTGGTGTACTTTAAGGGACTGTGACAGAATAATATTACCTTTTATACATTGATCTACATATTTGCATTCTTCAAACACTATTGTGTATAAAAGTCGATAAATTTGGACTATGATAAAAATAGCAAACGAAAAAAAGGCGGAAATTTGGACAATTCGAGGAAAATAATATACCATGTAAACCAACCCGCGAAAATTTTCCCTGAACACTTTGGATGGCATAAGCAAAAGATAAGGTGACATCGCCACCTGTTATTCCTGATATTTGTTGGCCGTCAATATTTTTTTTCCCTAATCGAGCCTTAGACACAAGACATCATCAACTCAGCAGGGAAGATCTCAAATAATGACATCGCATTTTTTTCTTTCTTTTTTTTTTCTTTCTTTCATTTTCTTCTTCCTTCCTTCCTTCTTTCTTTCGTTCGTAATTAATTCTTTTTTTCTTTCTTTTCTTCTTCTATTCTTTCTTTCGTTCTTCTCTTCTTTCTTTCTTTCTTTCTTTCCTTCTTAGTTTCTTTCTTTCTTTCTTTCTTTCTTTCTTTCTTTCCTTCTTTCTTTCCTTCTTTCTTTCTATCAGTTTCTTTCTTTCTTTTCCCATCGAAAAAACATCACGACTGTCTTCTCGATCTCACCCTTAAGAAACGACTTGAACGACTTGGTTTTAACAGGGGCCCCTTCCCCTTCTCGATTATACGTTATTTTGCTGTTTTCAAACTGCTGGATTTGCCTAATTCTCACGTGCAATACTGTGTAAGGAGGAGAAGGCAAAGGACTCCTAATTAGCTTCCGCCCATAGGGAATTACATGAGCTTATTACTCCATCTAGCGATAATGGGAAATGTTGCCACGATAATTGATTCCCTTTCTAATTTACACCGACAGATTTCTAGCATTTAAAATAAAAACACATCGCGAACTAACCCATGTTTCATATTTCTAATAAAACAACAGTTGAACCAATGCAAGGAAAAGTACAAGTTTGTAGTAGAATACTTTAAAAGGAATAATCTGGTAGTCATAGTCCATCTCATATTCAAATTGTCCCCCTTGTTTTGATACAACACACAACAGTTGCACCAATACAAGGACAACTATGAGTTTGTATTTATAGCATACTTTAAAAGGAATAATCTGGTAGTCATAGTCCATCTCATATTCAGATTGTCAGCCTTGTTTTGATACAACACACAACAGTTGCACCAATACAAGGACAACTATGAGTTTGTATTTATAGCATACTTTAAA
>WUCR03312021.1:0-12028 GCA_009858155.3 Phymanthus crucifer
TTTTGAAAATCATCGATCTGGTACGTGACGTCACGATCGGAACCAACGCGGTCCAAGCGTTTTCCTTGGAGACGCCCTACTCCTGTTTATCTAGTCAAATTTCCCCCATAAGCACTTTCGAAGCGAAATTCGCGCAAGTCCCCCAATCGATTTTGAAATAGAATTCAAGTAACTCATTCCCGCGTGACTTAATCACCCGCCAATTGCATCACTTGCTACACCATAAGATCATGAGTCAATGTCCTACCAGTCTCACATATAATGGTAAATGTTCCTCCAGAATACATTTCAGGTGCGTTGAACGCTTTTCGGACAAGTGAGCGTCTTCGGCTAGAAATCCATAAACATAACATTAGACCAATAAGATTTACCAGTGATGCTGATTTATATGGTTGGACGGGGTATAGAATTATCGTTTGGTGGGTCAAATAGCATTCGAGTAAGTAAGTTGGATAGTGTTATGTTGGTTAGGGCAGGACTGGATGCTTGGATTTGGTCGGTTCGATGATTGGTTGGTTGGATAGAGGGTGGTATAGGTGTTCGCGCGACGCGTGATTAGGGCTAAAATGAGTGCGCGAATCGTGAAAATTGACAGAGAAATTCGTGATTTCTTGAAATATAACATTTTTTTTTGAAATATCACACTCGTGAATTTGAATTAGGACGAATTACGTGATGCTTGAACATCAGTTACACTAATGCGTGCACCCTCGGCCACCCGGCTACATGAAAGCCCTATCTCATTATTCAAGCATTACTTACGTAAATAAAGTGAGAGTAGTTTGGAATCAATCACAGTAAAGTTGTTTGCATTCATCCCTGGTGTCTGCCACTGGAAATACAACAATATAAAATGATAAATAACAGATCCTCTTTGATCCGCTCTAGTGAGGGCACGATACATGCTACCCTACTCACAGCGATAGTGAGGTGTCCCTCTCCATCCTGGTTTCGATGAAGAGCCTCAAAGTAATAGTCTTCACCAGCTGTAAGACTGAAACACAGCGGTAATTAATGAAGCAGGATTTATGCCACGATAAATCTTATAAATTGTTCATTGTTTTCCACTTTTTACCATTATCGATTAATAGAACTATTCGCACTGCATACATTAGAGCAGCGCATATAAGATCAAGACATATGAATAAATTATCAGTTTGGCTCAACGGTGGTGTGGCGAGATTGTGCTTCGACATGGTTTTCTCTCGTTATCCTTGGTTTTTATTGTGGTTCGTAACTGCTATTCCATGACGGAGGTACAATTTCCAGTGTCTGGGCGACGTGTTCAAGTAGCTCGGGATGGAGTTCAACAAGGAGTCCTACAAGCAGCCCCACAAGGAGGTCAAAGAGAACAAGTAGCGGAAGGTCAACAAAGAGCCGATGGTCAACAAGCAGCTCCACGAGGAGGCCAAAGAGCTCGAGTAGCTGCCGAAGGTCAACAAGTAGCAGTGCAAGGAGCTCCACCTGTACCGGAGCAAGCTCAACAGTGAGAGCTCGAGGAAAATTATAATATTTTGTTTTGACACCTCTTAGCTTGTATGCGGCCTTGTACGAGGCTTATTAATTTGTTTCGGTTTACACCAGGTGCCTCGAGATTCATCTTCGAACTAGTTTGGCTAAATACTTATTATTTTCTATTGAGTTTTGGGATGTTTATTTACAGTAAGATGAATAAAGGGGGTTAGAATTCATCAGAAGTAAGATTATTTTATAGTTGGGGGAGAGTTTACCAAGCGAGATTATACAGTTGGGGTGAAAGGTCACCACAAACTAGATTATACAAATGGGGGGAGAGGTCACCAGAAACGAAATTATTTATACAAATGGGGTAAGAAGTCATCAGAAACGAGATTATTTATACAGATGGGGTGAGAGTTCACCAGAAATACGATTATTTATATAGTTGGCGTGAAAGTTTTACCAGAAGTAAGATTATATATTTGGGGTTGAGAGTGAACCAGGTGTAAGATAATTTATTTATGAATAATGAATAATGGAAATATGTTAGTTTACCAGGAGACCGTTAGATATGAAAAAATAAAGTAATTAATTAATTAATTGATTAAAAAAACCCGACAGACCGATTGCAACAATAACTCGGAAGGTATGTGAAGCATATAATAAATGAGTATTTTTTCTTGTGACCTAGATCCTAAAAAGAAAATTTCCAAACCTTCAAAAGTCGTTGGAGGATCTAACGAGGCTGTCAGTGGCAACGGTGATAAAAAAGATGTTGGACTATGCGGCACGCCCACTTTCCGAGTTCAACAAGTATGAAGTTATAGACATCCTGGAAACCCTACAGAACACTTCCAGGGACAATCACGATGAGAAGCGAGAATTTTACTGCCTGGTATATCAGACGGTGAGAGCCAAAGTGGATCTCCCTAAAGAACATTTCTGGGCTTTTGTGTTACGCCTCCTAGGTGACAAAGATCACACCAAAGTGTATGAAGCTGTTGCCAAGGTTGAAAAGGCAATTGGTCGAGGAGGTCCGTGGTCAGGTGTACAACAGCGTGGACGTGGGAATAACCCTTATAGGGGTCGCAACATGAGAAATACCGCCCCAATCCAGTGCTATTACTGTGGGAAGTTTGGCCATATCATGGCAAGGTGCTATGCGAGAAGAAATGCCCGACAAGAACCGGCGATGCGCGGCCGTGGTGTTAAAAATAGTAACTAGACCAAGACCTCTCACTTCGAGGAGCAGGCTATGCTAATATTTCCTAAAAAGTAGATGTGATTAAATGTAAACCAAAAGGCCATTAAATAATGAATGTTAATTGTCTTGCTTTGTTTACCTAGTAAAAAAATCCAGAGGGATGGAGGTTTTGAAAATAGGCTACCTGAAAACACTCCCGGTCATACTGGGTCAAAATGTCCTCTCTCTGCTGACTTGTGCGGGGTTCCCGTTTTTCTCTTCATGAAGCCCCTTGTTTTTCACAGGCTATGTACTGGTAGTGGGAAAAAGATGAAGTCTTCGACGCCTCGATAAATACGGGTAATTGTCGTGAAGCAGAAATAAAGTGAGTCGATTTCAGGGGAGCCCCCGTTCAGGTCAGCAGTTGGAGGACATCGGATGACTGCCTCGAGGCCATGGCGCGGTCAGTCCAGAGCGGAGACATTATCGGAGAATTGAACGAATTAGTGTTTCGAGATCCGGACCATTTTGTGGCAGGCGAACGCCACAAGCAGGTTTTCCTATTGGGCAAAAGTAGCAAGTTTGGCCCCTTCAGCCCACTAGGAAGAGGTACTATCGTGGATTGAGCACAAGGTGTCTATATTTCCTTATTTTATACACTTTAAGGGAAAGTTTAAGGGGGAACGCTACGACTCTGATCGGCGATGAGAATAACATATCGTGCAAGCCATTTTGTGATTTTATCAGGAGAACGCTTCTACATCGTTTACAAACCGGTGCCATCTCACTGATTGGCCGAGTGGGCCACGTCCAATCACCCAATATAGTGTTGCCCTTGACGATTGAGCCCTCCAAACCGAGGCTATGTCACGATGCACGTTACCTAAATCTAAGGATGGTGGAGAAGCCCTTCTCTCTGGATAGGGTTACAGATCTGCCACGTTATGTGTTCAAGGACTCTTACCAGACCGTTGTTGACGATACGTCACTTGTTATTGACGGAGGAGAGCCGCACTTATTTTGGGATCCAGTGGGGTGGTTGGTATTTCACGTACAACAGCCTTCCCTTTGGCTGGAAGATCTCGCCTTATGTGTACTAGTGCACGGGTGTGTTGGCATCGAATTATTTCCGCTCCCTGGGCATTCCGTGTCTTTTGTACATTGACGATAGGCACAATGGCCAGCTTCAAGTACTACTGGATCGTGGAGAATATGGGTTGCTGGACTGTAAGGATGCTCGTCATTTTGCGGCTGCGAAGTCGGCGCTGTTCCTAGTGGCGTTCCACATAATACGGCTGTGTTATTTTTAGGCCTATCCAAGTCGGTTATGATTCCCCAGAAAGTGGTGGCTTATCTCGGTTTCTTGGCGGATTCCAGTAGGGAAGTGTTCCACTTAATTCCAGAGAAGAAATGCAAGTTCATCGAGCTTATTCAGGAAACACTGAAGCTCCGTAATGTCTCTGTGAAGACCCTCCAACGATTAGTAGGCAAATGTACTTCATTTTCACTTGCCGTTCCAGCAGCCCGTCTGTTTACCAGAGAAATGTCAGCGGCGATTTTCAAAGGCATACGCACCATGAAACCTATTCAGCTGGAGGGCCCATTGCGGGAGGAAATTACCCACTGGCTCTTCTTGGAATAGTGGGATGATCCCCTGCCGTGGCGTGAAGAGAGACATGCTCAAATCCGTGTAGCTACGGATGCCTCTAGAACTGGTTGGGGTGGCATCCTCTACGCGCCGGTGAGACAAGAAACTTCCGAATATTGGTCGGAGGATGAAATGTCCTTGGACATTGCGAGTAGAGAAGCCCTAGCAGTGGACAAGGTCCTACGGGCATTTGAGGATCACATCCGAGACTCTCGAGTGGACCTAATGATTGACAATCAAGCAGTATTATACGCGTGGAACAACCAGGGGGGCAGGAGTGGTCCTCTGAATAATGTTATGAAAGCATTGTTTTTCACCACCACGAGGCTCAACATTGTACTGCGCATGTTATATATCCCGACACAGATCAATCCAGCTGATGCCCCATCTCGAAGGCTGTCGTCATTGTACTATACAGTCTGCCCACATGTTTGGGAGCAAGTGCAGAGTGAGTTTGGGGGTGCAGAAGGGCATTCCTGCGACTTGATGGCCCTAGATTCCAATGCCAAGAAGGACAATTTTGGAAACCCACTCCCTCATTTCACACCGTTTCCTTCTCCAGTCTCGATAGGGGTAAACCTGTTTGCGCAGGACTTGACGCAGTCCTTATATTTTCCCACCTTCTACGCTGGTTGGTCCAGTCCTGCGCTTCCTTGGGTCTTGTGGGCAATCCTTTACTATTATAGTTCTGGATACCTATCCCAGAAAGTACTGGTGGTCTTTGTTACAATGCCACTCTGTGAAGATGCTAAAATTGGCCACAGCGGGCGATCCACATACACTGTTATTACCTTCAAGAGCGGGCTGGAGCGACTGAAGTGGTATCCCAGGAGACTTGTGGGCTTTTTCGGTCAATTTTCTTTAAAAACAAATGAGAAAGAAGAAGAAGGGCAACAACATAGACATTGGCCCCAGATGACGACCCGAGTCCGTAAATGAATAAATAAATGTTGAATATCAATAGTCTCTTTGTCTTTTCTTTCCTTGTTAGGATCTCCCTTTTGTCGCTAGGCTTTTCACGCCTTCAGTGAGATGTCCGGTGTGTTCCCGGGCGAATGATGAGGATTTTCGATTCTGTCAACAGTGTGGCTATAAACGTCAAGTAAGGAAGCAGAGCGTTGTCGACAGAATTGATGTGGACTTGGAGCAGATTGACCTGCGCCTACACCAGCTTCTGAGTTTTGACCAGGCAACTAAATATGGTAGGCAAAAAGATTCACTAAAAATGGAGTTTGAGACGTTCCTGTCGTCAATCCCGGGTTATGTTACCATAGCTACTGCGACCCCACGTGATGTGTACCGGTTTCTTATCTTTAAAGACAAGGACGGGAAAACGCAGGTTCACCTTAATGGGTGCATGTACATTGGCCAAAAGAAGAGATATGATTGTGGTTGTCCGGTGCACCTGTCGTATAAAACGATCGATTCGTATATTGGCAAGCTACGAGCTATCTTCCACTCCATGGGGCGGGATGGTGACTGGGACAAGTGCCTAGGTCTGGGTAATCCAGCGGCCGACAAATTGGTCAAGGATCTGTTGAGGCTGGTGACTGCAGAACAATTACAAGCTCGAGTCCAAAGCAGGCTACTCCGTTTTTCGTTGACAAACTATCCCAGTTATGCTCCCACCTGGACAGTAAGTTAGGTGACAGTGAGAATGCGATGGACAGATTTCTAATAGCCCGGGATCAGGCATATTTTAAAGTAGCGTTCTTCAGCGGGGACCGTCCCGGAGACTTAGAGCAGATCAAAGTCCCTGAAATGTTACGGTTCCCCAATGATGATGGATTCTTGTTCAACCACATTTGGGGAAAGACACTCAGGGATGGGGATAGCAACGTGTTCGGAATACGGAGGTTGCTCGTGAACTGAATGTGGACCTGACACGAGGATACCTATTTCGGCCAAGTACACCAAACCGTGGAATTCGAGATGTTCCTTTTACTTCTTCAGCAGCTGAATCACGACTGAAGGGATACCTAAAGGAAATGAAAGCGGATGCTGGCGAGACTCTTCATGGGTTTCGTTCTGGCTGTGCCATCACTCTGGCCTTGACAGGTGCCGATTTGACCGAAATCATGGATCATGTGGATTGGACGCGAAGACACACAGCCCTTTACTACATGCAGCTGGCCAAGGTCCTGAAACCGGCCGGCGCTTCGGCAAAACTGGCCTCTAATGCTGCCACTGACGTAACCTATACATAGCAGGACATTAACCAGTTGAAACGGTTCGTCTGTGCGTTTCCCCCGGACGATCCAGGAAAGCGACCTCGCGAGGAGGAGTAATGAGAAATACATGAACAGGTTAGCCTCCCGTCCCCCATAGGTTTGGATATAGTTTTGGGTGTAGTTTTTGGGAAGCCATTATGAGGCTTCAAAGGGGTCTCCGTGTACAGGCTAGCGATGGCTACCTAGCGATGGCTACGAGAGTGGTTAGTATTGGATGGAACCCATCGCTAGTGGGAAATAGGACACTGAATAGACAGAACCTAGAACCAAATTTTATCCCCAATCTTATAGCGGTGCAACAATGGATGCAGTGTGGGATAGATTACTAATTCGCTTCGTATGCAAATTGAACAATTAAAATCATGTGATGTTTACATGAAGGTCTCTGGAGAATACTCCAGTTTCGAGTTCTCTTTTGTTCTGTGTTAACCTCGATTGTGTGTAAGATATTCAGAAGTGAGAGCCAGACCTGTCAAATTCTAACTTAACTGTATTGTTCATTTCTATACATTCCTCATGTCGTCATGCATCGTTACCATGGTTACTACTACGTCTAAAGAATAAATTACATGCTATTGAGGCTTACACACAGCAAAAGAGAACTCGAAACTGGAGTATTGTTCCTTTATGTTTCTGAAATTTATTCCTTCATATTGAAAGAAACAATACAAAGGTTTGAATTGGTCAATTTGCATTCGAAGAGAATTAGGTCTATTGCCTTAAGCCTGGTTTCCACTTGCGTCGGAGTCGGAGTCGAAATCGCAGTCGCAATCGGAGTCATAAGCGCATCATAATCGGAATCGGAAGAATCGGACGGTTCCCATTTTCTTTCGACTCCGACTCCGACTCCGACTCCAACTGTTACGATAGGTGAAAACCAGAAAATCATAAGCGGAATCGGAATAGGAAGCGAACAGCCAATCACAGTAACTCTTCCCCAGGCTTTTATGATACAAAAACAGAATTAATAATGAAATGTGTGCACATCGAATCGAGGCTTCCGATTCCGCTTATGATTATATGAACGATCGGTTTTCACTTGCAATAGGCGCTTATGACTCCGCTTCCGATTTCGATTTCGATTTCGATTTCGATTCCGACTCTGATTCCGTCTCCGATTACGACTCCGATTCCGACGCAAGTGAAAACCAGCCTTAAATGATAAGAGTCAAAGTGTACGTGGAAATGGAAGCTCATCTATTGAGCATTGAACACGGGTTATTTCCATTCGTCTTACTATCCATACTTACTTGATTGCTAGTGATATCTGGGTTTTGTATCGAGAAAAGGAGCTTAGATTTGTACATGCTGCGTCCGTGGAGTCTGGCTGAGCAAAAACAAGTAAAATGTAGAAATTGATGTAGCAATTGATGGAATAATCTAGGAAAGTAGAGCACATTCATCAAATACAAGTGTTATTTCTTTTTACAGCTCTTCGAGAACAAAGGTAGTTTTCCTTTTTATATTAACATAGCTATACCTACCTGCAATTAGGTTGTCAAAGGAAGAAAGAACATTAGTAACTTAGTGAGAAAGGAATATGATTAAAAGACAAAAGAAAATCAATGAAGCTGAACCCCTTGTTTTCTCTTTTACTTATAACCCGTTCTCGCTAAACTTACAAGTAGGTGTATATAAAATATAGTTTCTCATGATGACTTGCTAAGTTTACATGCACAGTACCCAGATGTGTGCAATTAATGAATTGCACATGTACCATTATTTATTGCAATTAAGAAGAAATTCATAGCGTGTCAACCAATCAGAAACAAGTGTTATATGTAGGTGTGATATTATGAACAAAAGTACACAATGCATCTATCTTACATCACCAACGGATGCAACTAGCTCCACGTTCTTTGGGCTGGAGTCCTGGCTGACCCAAAGCTCTGAATTTTCGTCTGAACTTACAGCAAATCTATACAGGCCTAGAAATAAGAGCAATAAATGACATCTAGTAAATTAGCAATTTATAAACATGAATTGAACCCCCTTCGCCCCCCGCCCCTCCGCTCCTCTGTGGCAAGAGATCACCTGTTATCTCAGGAGTCACATAGCCAAATACTCGCTGACTGTACGTTAACTCGTTCAATATTATATGTGAACTGTTAATAGATGACTCGAACTAGAAAAAGAAAAAAAATGTTAATTTAAAGTTAGACCGATGAAAGGAACAGACAATAAAGTGCAAGCACTAAAAGTGTGGGAAAAACAACAACAAAAAAAAAAACACTAGAACGATTTTATTCCGTTGTTATGTTGGGATCCCTGTGTCAGGAGGCCAGGTAGCTTAGGGAGCGGGGTCTCGTGTGCAATGGAGGAAAGAGTAAGATGCAGCAGTGTTTAATCCGTGTAATCTCCTGCCATCCAAATAAAAAGGACACTGCAAATTGGCGACGAGGATAAAAGTAAGGAGTATAGAAGCGTTAAGATGAATTTGGAAAAGTTTTCGCTACTTCCAGTCAATTCAGAAGCCACGAATCTGGCGGATGAATGGAAACACTGGTGGGAAGCACTTGAGAACTACGGGATTGCGACGAAACTAAATAGAGAGGAAGATGAAGTACAAAGGTCGACGTTACTACATTTAGCAGGGACTGGAGTGCAGCGGTTGCTTTCTGGACTGCCGGGAAACAAGAAAATGTTTAAGGAGGTGAAATCGGCCCAAACTGCCACTTCCAACCAAAGAAGAACAAGTGGGCTAAAAGATACAAGTTCAGGAAGCAAGCCCAGATGCAGAATTAGACGCTCGATGCATTCATTGCAGAATTACGAGTTCTTAGCCTTTCTTGTGACTTTGGAGAGGCTGTAGAAGGCAACATTCTTGGTCAAGTGATCGAGAAGTGCCATGGTGGATACTTACGAGAAAAGCTGCTACAACAAGGGGGTACCCTAACACTTAGCACGGAGAAGGTACAAACGCTGGGAACAGCGATTGAGCATGCAAAGAAGGATACCTTACTACTGGGAGGAGAGAAATCCCAAAGTTTACAAGAAAAATCGGATGTGAATCAGATTAATAAGTTTGCCTAGCCGTCTGCATCATCCAACACCAAGACAAAGAGCTGTTTCAGGTGCGGAAGGCATGATCATTTGGCTAATGATAACAAATGCCGAGCTAAGGATGCTGAATGCAGGAAATGCAAAAAGATTGGACACTATACTAAATGTTGTAAGTCAAGTGCTGCTGAGAAAGAGGATCACAGGGTGAGGACTGTACATGAAGATACAGATAAGTAGAGTTATGAAGATGTGTACTTTGCTAGTAAGGAAGAGGGGATTGATTTCACTATTGATGTTGAAATTAATGGTAAACAAGTAGAAATGATAATTGACACTGGTTGTGCGAAAACACTTGTGCCTAAACAATGGTTTAAGGAGAATTTAAACAGTCCCCTGAAGCAATCAGATGCCAAATCTTCAGCATTTGGAGGTGGACAGCTCCAGTGTCTCGGAACATTTGATTCAAAACTGAGATGTAAGAACCAAGAGATTGTAGAACCAGTTTTTGTGATTGATGTTGAGGAACCACCACTGCTGGGAAGGAGTGCTATCCAGGCCCTTAATTTAGTTAAGATCCATGCTGTCGGGGAGGGCCCATCTAATGAGAGAGAGTCCATACTTCACGAATATAAAGATATCTTCCAGGAAGAGCTGGGAGTCCTCAATGACTAGGAATATGACGTCAGGGTGAACAAGGAAGTACTACCGAAGGTCCAAAGACAACGACCATTGCCAGCACCTCTAGAAGCCAGATTAAAGGAAGAAATAGAGAGAATGATACGTGAAGATGTGATCGAGGAAGCACCTGGAGCATCATGGGTATCGCCAGTTCACATTGTGTACAGAGAGGACGGTCAGTTGAGAATTTGTGTCGAATTGAGAGATGCGCCTATCAGAAGAGTCCAGAGAGATCACCTCCTTCATGGCAGCTGGAAAGGTCTACCAGTTCAAGCGGCTGCCATTTGGATTAGCATCAGCCCCAGAGGCATACCAACGAGTGATGAGCATCGTATGTGAAGGTTTAGCTGGTGTGCTGAACTACTACTATGATGTGATCGTGTATGGATCAACCCCAGAGGAACACTGGAGAAATTTACGTGCCATGATTAACACTTTGCGAGCTTCAGGGCTCCGGCTGAATGCAAAGAAATCTTTCATGGGTGCACCTGAGTTGCAGTTCCTTGGACACATTATTTCAGCTGGTGGGGCTAGGCCAAATCCGGAGAAAGTGAAACAGGGTTCGAAATTCATTTTTAAAGCAACAAGCTATAAAATGCTTGTGCATTTGAGACCGACCAGCAAAACTAAAATAGCCTAGCTAGAAGTCTCAAGCTGGTCACGAAGGACAAAAACAGCAAGGCGTTCCTTTACTGTTTACTTAACCAGTTTCCTGAGTTGACCTGGGTTCTAACTAAGTGATTTTTAAGATTGCATCGGAGATGTTTGTGTTCGCTATCGTTCACACATAAATCTCCTTCCCGGCAAGGAAAACAAACAGAAAAACATGAAATAAATCTCGATCCACCTGGTAAAAGAAGCATTTCTCACTAATTACAAAAGAAAAGTGCACTTGCACAAAAATTCGAGTTTATTTATTTTCTATCGGCAAATTTACAATTTCACTCACATTTTGCGAGTTGACACAATGGAATTTCGAACCCTGGTGAAAGCAATTGCTGAAGCGTCTGTGCCACAGGATCAAGCTCAACTACGCTCGTTTCTGGGCAGCATCACATACTTGACACAGTACGTGCCACATCTGTCAACGGTGATTGCTCCTCTGAGGAAGCTAACACAAAAGGGAGTACGTGGAAGTGGACAGCTACAGAAAGGCTAGCCTATGAACAAATTAAGGAACTGATCTCTAAAGCACCATGTTTAGCTCACTACTCGATGGAAGCAGAAACCAAGTTAGTTGTTGATTCTAGCCCCTGTAGTCTGTGGTGTGTGCTACTCCAGAACGTAAAGAATCAGATGCGCCCAGTTGCGTATGCATCTCTAAGCTTAACAGATGTCGAAAAGAGATACGAAGAGATAGAGCGTGAAGCCTTAGTATCTACGGCCGTCACATTACATTGTCGACAGACCACAAGCCATTGCTGGGTGTGTTTACTAAATCGACTCAGGTAATCCGACTGGAGAGAATTGCCTTACAAGACTACTACTTCACTTTGATCTATGAATCCGGGACAGGAAACATTGCATACGGGTTGTCTCGTTTACCAAGTTCACCAGCAAAGGAAGTCAACTTTGTTGAAGAGCACATACACTTTGTCAAGAAGGACAATGCATTTCTGTCCATTGAAGAAGTCTGTGATGCAGGGAAGACGGATCCAGAATTGCAGAAATTAGTGATCGTCATCAATGGGGGCTGGAACAACGTCCACTGGAAAAATCGTGTCGTCTCCAGATCATGGAAATTTTAACGTCCAACAAATTTCCATGATACTTCCAACAAACGTCCAAGATATTTCCATACCATGGAAGTGTCCAAAAGGTTGGAAG
>WUCR03312179.1:0-12023 GCA_009858155.3 Phymanthus crucifer
CAGACATCCCAGCATTGCAGACATCCCAGCATTGCAGACATCCCAGCATTGCAGACATCCCAGCATTGCAGACATCCTAGCATTGCAGACATCCTAGCATTACAGACATCTGAGCATAGTTTAATAATTTATTATCCCTCTTTAGAGCACCTGATCCTGATGCCAAAGATGCAGAGATACCAGAGTCAGAACTGCCAAGGTTGGTGAGGAATTTGCATTTCAGTACAATAGCTGGTGCAAAGATGAGACTTGAATTCCTGGTGCGCTGTGATTATTTGATGACTAACGTAATATTTATTGATTCATTTCTAATGCCCTATACTATTTCAGTATACATTTTCATCCGTGTACTCATGATCAGTTTTGTTGTGAGAATATTTCATTTCATTTAATTGTTGTCATTTCTCTCCCATCCATTCAATTAATCGAAATATTTTTTTGTCCTTTCATTCATATTAATAGGCCATTTGAAATTACATCCACATGCCTTTCGAAAAATTTGTTTCTATTTCAAATTGGCGATTTTCTAAGTGGGGAGCACAGGTGGCACAGCGGTGAGAGCGCTCGCCTCTCACCACTATGGTGCCAGGTTTGATTACTGGACTTGGCATCATATGTGAGTTGAGTTTGTTGGTTCTCTCCTGTGCTTCGAGGGTTTTTCTCCGGGTTCTCCGGTTTTCCTCCCTTCACAAAAATCAACTTCTGAATTCCAATTCCATCAGGAACGAGGGCCACAGGTTTGTTAGCCGTGGGCTATTAAGTGCTACCCTTGTAAAACAAAGGCCATTTATTTTATTTATTTATTTATTTAATCCACTAGTAAAGTACAGAGAATGAAACCATGTGTGACCAGTGGGTTACGAAATGAAATTTCATTGCAATTTCTTGAAATGAGAAGTAGAAAGTTTGTTTGCTTTCCAGTAAATTTCACCCATGGGAATCATGATATTCATTTGCTCTCATTGAATAAACCAGCACGTGATTACTAAGCTGCAAAAGGCCTACATGTATTATCAATTTAACCCTCCCTCCCTGCTTTCATCTGCCTATCCATTAATTTATCTTTCAATGCTTAGATAGATATACAAGGTAGATGATCGTTAGTTTAATAGAATAAAATTGTGGGGGGTCTTGTATTCACATATAAAGAACAAGATACTTGTAGGTTTAAAAATTATTTTAGGATGATTTATTTGTCCATCCCTGGTCTGTATGGGAGGCAGCGTGGCCGAGTGGTCATGGCGTTTGTCTTGCAACATGATGGTCCAGGTTCAAGTCCTGTCATGACCACTAGCTGAGACTGGATTTGATCAAATTCAGTCTCTCGAACCCTGCTTGTAAATAGCCAACTGGTTTGCCTCCTTGTCAGTTGGGATTTTTAAGGGTTGGGTTGGGTTGGGAGAGGGCAACCTCATGGAAGAGCATCTATGGGGAGTGATGGTTGTAAAATGTTTATATTTATATATGCCTGTCAATAACTCATCTGAGTAGTGCCAGCTATTTATCCATCCATCCATTCAATGTATTATTCATTCTGTTTATATTTTCACTTTCAATCCCTGATAGGTGTAATCAACCAGGTTGTGACTCTCTTGTCCGTCCACACGTCGTATGGTTTGGAGAAAGCTTGTTTGATGATGTGCTAAATAAAACCAGTGAGGTTATGGATGCCTGTGACTTCTGTATTATTGTAAGTAATAGTAATACCATACATTACCTGTCTTTTAGATACTTGTATAGGAAATACCACCATTCAACAAGCATTAATCAAGGAATCACACTCTGGTCACCTTCACTTAGTACTCTCACTTCCCTGGGGGTGGGGGTGCTCGTTGGAAATTTAAAAAATGACCCCTAAAAGATACCTGAACCTTACAACAAAAGATTTTTACCCCTAAGAGATACCAGATGAAATTGGACAAATTTATAGTTATTTTGTATTTCTAATAGTCCCAGTGTTCCAATGTAGTCCATGAGTTTCAGTGTTATAATTGGACATGATATACAATTTAAGTCAATTATAGTTGTGTTTGCTGCTTTTATCATCTAAAATACCCTAAAAGATACCAGCTTTTAGACACCCTAAACGATACCAAACTCCTGATTTTGACCCCTAAAAGATACAACGAACACCCCCGCCCTCCAATATATGGGAGTCCCCCCCCCCGGTCTCACTTCAACACCACCAGTGGGAATTTCCTTTAGTTCAGTTTAGTCAAGACATATTTCTTTTTGCATTCTGGTGCTGCAAGGTGGTGGAATGCTCATCATGCTATACATGTATCATGTTCTTAGGTAGGCACTTCATCTGTGGTCTATCCAGCGGCAGGATTTGCACCCCAGTTAGCAGCCCATGGGGTTCCTGTGGCAGAGTTTAATATGGAATCCACTCCATGTACTGGTGATTTCAGGTAAAGAAATGTTTTTTTTTGTTTCTTGTATTGATTTAGAGAAGAGAGGCATTCTTGAATGAGTAGTGGTTACTGTTTGCCTCACACAGTGGTTTTGGTTTTGGGCACAAGTCCAGGCTATTTCATACTTGAGTTGAGGGCCCGACAGGGGGGGGGGGGGGATGGAGCTCTACCAGGATTTGGGTTGTTCCGCTAAAATGGTCACCCTGTTTATGAATTAAGAAATCAAACAAAAATAGTTTTCCATGTTTGATACCCTGATGAAAACGCACAGGATGTTGAAAGAACAAGAGAGGAGGGTAGGAAACCATGATCCGTACCAAAGTGGTTCCCCTGGTGAGGGTACTCCCATATGTGGACTATACGGGGATGATCCGCTGAACAGGATATGGTTTTTCGAGTCACTTGTCATAAACAAAGTATCTGTTTCTACTCAATTTCCGAATTTCCTGAGCTTCTTGTCATATTCAGGGTACTTTTGTCTTTCACCAAGCCAGTAAGCAGTACCCTGATTACTGTACACACGGCCTCACATAATGCGTGTCATAAACAGGGTGTATGTCTTGCAGGATCAGTTATAAGACCTTTAAAGTTCTTCTCAGGGCAATGTTTTTTGCTGCAGACCACAGATCATTATTCCCTAGAGTATCATTTCTTTGTTCCATTGAGAAGGCACAAATTTCGATTTTTCTGTCATAAAGGGGGTCACCATTGTAGGATCCCAGCAGAACACCCCCTCCCAAAACCTGGCGGAGTACCCCCACGTGGTTGCCCAGCTTCTCATGGGCTATTTTTCCAACATTTTTTCTTTTCCTCCACTTTTAGCTTCCATTTTCAAGGCAAAGCTGGTGAAACACTCCCACCTCTGCTAAAACCCGAAACCCAAGCCTCCTAATTACATAAAAACAAGGTGAGATTCTCTGAAAAAATGATCATTTTTTTCTGTATGTTTAATCACATTTTTCATCTTGACGGCCCATTAGAGGCAGGCCTAGTAATTTGCATTTGATGACTGGGATGGTATTTACTATTTTACATGGTATCTTTGGTAATCTTTTTACATAACTTAGACTGGATAACAGGAACTTAAGATTTCACTATACACCAATTCGAAATATGGCGTCTAATTTGAATTGCCATTGTTCTGCCCTGACTAGCCTCTCATGCATGTGATAATCCATTTGTGTTTTCATGTGAAGACGAGGCTAGTCAGTTCAGAACAATGGCTATTCAAATTGGACTCCATATTTCGATTCGGTGTATGTCTTGCAGGATCAGTTATAAGACCTTTAAAGTTCTTCTCAGGGCAATGTTTTTTGCTGCAGACCACAGATCATTATTTCCTAGAGTATCATTTCTTTGTTTAATTAACTGAGAAGGCACAGATTAAATGGATACAACTTGAAAAAAGCTTTTTTCTCAAGAGAATAACACTGTTGGTCTTAACAACGAAAAACTGCACGCTGTCTGTTGTAAAACAGCATGCAAATAAGCCAGTCTGTAGTTTAAGAATCATCTTCAGTGCACATGTGATTTTATCCCAAATTTCTCTTAATATGTTTCAACCTTCTTTTGTTTTAACCTTCTTTTGTTCTTATGATTAATATTCTTATTATTAATTCTTATGTTCACTGAAAACGATTTTGAAACTATGAACTGGCTTAATGAGGATGTCATTTTATAGTTTCTGGTGGAATTCATTCTGGTGTGACATGATATAGATTTTAGGTACAGACACACTGTGCTACATTGCACACAACAGAACTGTTGCATGGTGTACCTACCCCTGAAACTTGGTACACGTGCAACATTACAGGCAACAAATCTGAAGTTTAAAGGCAGGAACACATGGTACAACATTGTGCACAGCAGGACTGTTGCATCTTGTGTGGCTACCCCTGAAACTTGTTGAAACAAACATTTCATGCAAAAAATCTAATTGAATCCCAGTCTACTCTTACACCATTGCAAGCAACAAATTGCATTCTGTGAACATTATGAAATGTTCAGGTTGCACAAAATTTATAACTGTACTCCAGATCATACGCCTTAAAATAGCAAGTGTAGACTGAAAGAAACCGTACTTGTTGCATGATTTTGATGCAAAAAGTGTCATACCAATTCCAATCTGTCGTATACAATGTTGCACATTGTATCCTTGTTACCTTTAGCCTAGAAGCTAGTGGCCAAAAAGCAGCCTCTAAAACACTATTATAATTCTAATTTTGGTGGCATGAAATCTTGACTAGATCCTGCAAGACATGAGAGTTCAGACCTTTTCTCTGAACAGTAACTTGGTCCTTTATTTGCTATATTACTACTGTTTGCAATCAACCGTGTAATGCAAACTTTTTTAAAAGTTGTTTCAAGTTTCAAACGAGATGTTGTCTGGTGTGGGCGGCATTTATAGTCGTGATAGTTAGCGTTTTCACGTGCACAACAACAACTTTTGATAGTTCTAAAATTAGGTTTGGACATGGGAAACTACGAGTTTGTCTCCTTATCTCATGGCAAATCAACTTTAAATGTTTTCTTCAGCACATGAATGCTAGAAAATACAGTATCTACTGACTCTACGTCTTTTTTTGGAATCAATCTTCTGCAAAAGGCATTTTTTGGACCTACCGGGTATCAAAACTTGCAGCTTTGCATTTCTAAACGATGCCGCCGACACCAGACAACTTTTAAAAAAGTTTGCGTTACACGTTTGATTGCAAACGGTAGTAATTACTTTAATGTTTTGAGAACTAGAAACTAAATGATATTCGGTAATTAAATTAATGAATGATAATTACATTATGTATATCGGAGCACAAATGGTTTTTTTGCATATTGAATGAACTCGCAGCAATGAAATACATTATTTTACTGTACATGTCATGATAGCTAGTAGTAGCAATACTTTAGTGTTGGGGTGTTTTAACTGTATTCAGAAATCAGTGGCCATGCAATTGATCAATAGAGCAGTATTTTCCTTATAATATTGACTGAAAATATACATGCATTCATGCCTGTTCTATGCTGCTTGTTGATACTAGCTAGGGTGTACCCCAGAGAGATATCCAGGGTTCTGGGACCACTTTTTTAGGCTTTACTTGGAGAATTGCCTCTAAAGTTAAACCTTTTTGAATGACTATTTTTTGGCGTGTTTTCAAATTTTTTCATCTTACATCTGTGTTGTCCATCAACTAAGTTTATGTACTGCTATCGTTTTTTACTCAACTACGGTCTGATTTATGGGTATTCATAGGTACTTTTTTATCTGTCATTAAAAATAGGGCCAAATATTATTATTGGTACTTGCATTGTGTTCTTGGGAATGATCCCCGTTTCTGACTCTCATTGATAACTTATGAGTTTGTGAACAACTAATGACTTAATATACTCCGTGTAGAAAAATACTAGTTTTTTGATCATTATAATATTATGGATATAATACTAGCTAAGGAAATACTTGCATAGGTATTCACATGAGGAATTAAATAACTTGAATGGTAGTATGCTTCAATTCATGGCAATATTATAGAATGATTGAGATGGAGTTAGAGTTTACAGCTTAATTACGTCATGGGTGACCAGTAGATCCGAGACAAATGTAGTTTTGAAGACTTCATTTGAAATTCAAAATCTTTGCACCGAGAGTCTGGAAATTCAAATTATTTTCACTTCAACAAAACATAATTTGGAGCTGAAACTTCATGATGGGGTTGGAAACGGAGTTCTTTTGGAAAATATGTCACAATCATTCGTCACTTAAACTTTCGTCATTTTTAACTGAATTTTATTTTGAAAATCGGAACTTTTGATCGGAGATTTGAAATGTAATAATGAAGTCTTGAAAACTACAATCGAAGTCTCGGATCTACTGGTCACGTGTGACGTAATTTAGCTGTAAAATAAATTTCCTTGGCTAATGAAATTGAGATGTGTATATACTAACGACACCTGGTGACGTAAGGTCTAAGGCACTCAAATCCTGGTCTTAATATTTTGAAACTTTAGCAAGTGCAGCTTTACAATAAAAATAGCTATAATCCTAACTAATCTGTTGCTATGGCAGCTTGTTTCCTGATGCCATTGTCAACAGGAACCAAGTCCAACACTCTTGAGAATGTTTTTCAATTTCTAACTAAAAAACTACAGGAATGACACTTACTATATAAACTTGACAGATTTGTACTTCTAAATCTATTTCATGATGAAATAAATAATGTTAAATTAGGACAAAAAAATACTTGGATATGATCATCAATGTTCCTAGCCTGCGTGCGGCCGGAAAATTTCGAAAATTTTGCAGGCTACAATGTGTTCCTTGTGCAAATATTAATAAGTGTACTAATTTAGATTTCATATTCTTTTTTATCTTTGGCTCAGTAATATAAATTTCACTGTAGATTTTCAGAGGAATGATTCAACAATTTATCTTCTGAACATAATTCAACATATTTTCAATGGTAAGAATGGGATTTAGTTTTGTTAATGAAAGTAGGCGTAATATAATACATTAATTATAGTATCTGGAAATATGTTCTACAAAATCTTTCTTGTGACTAATTATGTGACAGCATATCAAGTGCCGTTTGTGAATTGGAGTTTCATATTTTGATTTTCTAATCTTCTTCATCAGTGCTCATTAATAATAAGATGGCAGCAATCGAATTGATGAGAAAACCAAGTAAGACTTACTTTCAACTTACTGTCTATTTTAAATGATGAGACTTCATTCTTTTATTCGTAATATTGGATTCTCTTGATTTGGAAAATTTTGCTTCTGTGGCGTCCTTTTTTCAGAAATAAAATGATCAATTTTTGTATTTGCTTGTCTTGGTTTGAAAGAATATCTCTGCAAAATTCTCTCTTTAGTCAAAATAGTACTTCACTTATTCATCACACCTGCCCTGATAGCAGATGTCAGAGTGAACAGATTTGATTTTTAAGATAATTATATCTCCTAATTAAAAGACAGTACTATTTCTAGATGTTTTTTATACTATTATCAGTCTAGAATCAGTGAGAGAGCTGTAGACATGCAAACATGCATGCATATGAAGCTTTGAAATTTTGAATATTGTGGTTGGAATAAAGTGAAAGTCGTACAATGTCGTGAAGCAATAAAATGATGAAAACCTCAAAACATGATGCAAGGGAAAAGTGCAAACACACAATTTGATGACTAGACTAGACTGTGAAATTCCTTAAAATATTTGGATTTTTTTTCTGCTGCATTCCTAAGATAGTACTTGCAGTCCCAAACAAAGTCATCTTTGCAGGATTTTTGAATATTTGATTGCTAGAGGTCAATAGACCTTATTCGATGCGTGACAATGTTTTCCCATTCCAGACCATGTGTCATTCTCTAGAACATCATTTCTTTGTCTAACGGTTGTGCATGAGAAGACACATGAATATGGATACACCTTAAACAAAGAATCATATTCTCTAGGGAATGACACGTGGTCTGAAATGGGAAAACGTTGTCACACATCGAATAAGGTCCATTATTTTTCAACATCAAACCACTGGTACTTGACTATTTTTGAGAGTATGTTCTTTTGCTGATTAAGATTAATCAGTATGGATAGACTTTGTTAAAAATAAATCTTTTAGGCATATTTAACTAACATTTCCAAATTTGTGTCTCACTTTTGACTGCAAAATGCTTCTCATCTTTACGAGAATTGTACCATTAATTTGTAGGAAAAAACTATTCCTTTTGGTGTTAAAATCAGTGTAAAATGTTCACGAGGCATGCATGCTTATTTGTTTTCTTTCTATTTTGTTCATATTTTGAATATTTTCTCTTAACTTAACAGGTTTTGAAACCTTTTTGATCATAATATTTCACTGTCACCCCTTTTGGTGATCAGTCTTTATATGTCTCGTCTTTTCAATGGATTTTTTTTGTCCTAGGTATATTAAATAATATCATTGTTTGGAGGACGACTTGAATTAATTCACCTACTCTTGAAGGCCGTCTTCTTCTCTTGAAGATACAGTAATTGTCTAGAGTCTTTGTTGTCCTGGTTATTGTTGTCATGGTTACTTGGAAGGTTGGAAGAATTGAGGATGGGGAGTTGAATAAGTTATCTGCAGTGACCAACGCCATATTCTCCTACCTGTAATAAAGAAGGATAAATGTTTATACAAATAGATATATCAATAATTTGGGCAAAATATCCCTGCATTGTTATTAAGTATTGCATGACCTAAAGTTGGAGAAACATGTTGCGTGACCGAGTCGTACTTGCAGACATTTGCGTGACTGACGCAAGTTATTTTACGTGACCAGCTAAGAAAAGGGCAAGTATAGGTCACTTATTGCGTGACTTCTTTGTGGCATAAGTGCGTGAGTATTTGCGTGACCTTCATTGAATACACTGTATTTCATCACGTTCAAACTGGCTTGCGTGACTGACTAAGAAAATTCCTCGTATTACGTCACTTGACCCGATAGCCTCGCTTGGATTATTCCAAAAGGAAAATTGTACTGCGGGCTCAACTGTAAAAACAGCTACTTGCTTGAGCGAGAATCTGAGAATACACCTATTTCAAAAAACGTTGTCGGGGAGAACGGGGGCTGCACGACCGAAATGAACTGTGGGTACCATTTGGTATGTAAAATTTCACTAGTTGCGTTGCCCATGCTTATGCTTGCGTCGCTAGTGAGATCCAGGCTTTTCAGTTGGTGTATCCATTTTCGAGCAAGTGCAACGCAACTAGTGAAATTTTGCATACCAAATGGTACCTACAGTTCATTTCGGTCGTGCAACCTCCGTTCTCCCTGACAACGTTTTTTGAAATAGGTGTATACCACCAAAGAGTAGATTGACTGCTGACCTGATATCCATGGTGGAAGACTGGTACCATCTCATAGGCAGGTGTGACGTAAGGCGCCATTCGGACCCTCATAGCGCCTGTCGAGCTATTGGGATAATAATTGAGCGGGCTACACCCTACTCCATTGGAAGGCAACACGCAGTTGTAGTAAGGTGTCTGTTGATGTACATACATAGTAGGTGGGCTTCGAGATGGCGAGGGGACCATCGACGAATCCACCGTGTGTCCATTCATGTGAGATGAGTTAGCATACCCCATGATCCCTGACGTCACCGGGTACGTACACGGAGGGGTGTAAGACAAGTTTCCCAATGGCGGGATTTTTGTTTGGTTCAATGTGCTGCTGGCGATAACCGCAGCGATTTCAGAATTCGAGCAAGGGAATACTTCGATGTAGCGTTCACCCATGTGGTTCTTGTGTAAGTCACTGGCCGCGGCCTGCGCCACTTCTTGGGAGATAAGCTGTACGTAAGCATCACCAGATGGTCGGCCCTGGTTAAGTGGAAAAGGGCAGATTCGTGAGGTCAAGTTACTGCTAATGGTTCACAGGCTGCGCTGAGAGATTGCCCTTTGATTACTAGCACAAGTGTTTTGATTACTGCGAACATCTTGTAATGTTTATAGGTCTGACCGTTTTGTAGATCAAATAGAAAACACACGTTTCCTTGCGTATCTGTTATCTACTGTTGGGTACATACAAGATCTTTCGGGCCGTAAGGGCCCGCTCAGGCCAGCCCAGTGTTCATAGGAAAACGGGTTACAAGTGCAATGCATGATAAAGCCCGATAATAATGACGAGATGAATTGATGCCCTAAAGCTGTTGATACTGATGGTATGATATCATGCTTAGGAATGATGATGACGGTATGATGATGATGATGATGATCACATGATGTTGGTGACGATGATGGTAATGATGATAGCAATGATGATGATGATGACACCAGTATGTTTCACACGCCAGTGTTATCAAATGTTGCTACCCAGATAGTGGTTTAAACAAGGAGAGGCGTCTAATGCAATTTTAGCCCTTTATAACCACAATTAGGCGCACCTCTTCTTCCCTACATTGCCTCGTCAATCCTCGTGCCTGCCATACCCCTTGTGGGTCATTTATTGGATGTCACGGTGACGCACTAACCTGTGTGTTGTAAACCATATGGACCCCACCAGGCGCAACATACGCCGCGTGTTCCTTCATGAAATCCAACACATCCTGCACAGTCGCCGAGAAAGGAAGCCCTCGTAACCTTAAACAATCCTTGGCATTCCCCCCGGCATTAGCCGTGTACGGGGCAGGAGGCGGGGGGAGAAACACCGGTGGATGGAAAGGTGGGTGTTGATGTAGCGGTGATGGAAGCATAGCTAAGTGCGGCATTCCCGCCATTAGATTACTAGACGTGCTAAGAACCTGTTGTACTTCGCTCTGTGAGCTGCGGAAAAGTTCCACGTATCGAGAGCCAAGGACTTCTCGGTGTTTTTTCAAGGCCGCTCGGCCGTGGTCTTCTGTTTCGAAAAGTACAAACGCGTCTCCTGTTGCTTTACCGTTGCGTCCTCGGACCATAAGAATCCCTGCCTCTCCACGATATACTGGAGCGTCGTCTCCAAAGAATTTTACCTGCGGAGAAATAACTACAGATTTTAGGATAAGGTTGGCTGCCCGCCAGTGCTGTAGGCGTTGTTGGTGAAGAAGAATCCCATAATCAACGAATTCTATCTGTATACACCTATTTCAAGAAACGTTGTCGCAACCAAGAGGCTCAAGCAAAAAAGACAAGACCGCAGAGAACGCCGGTACTTTTGCCTGTAATAAATCTATTCGTGGCGTAATTTCATTACTCGACTTCACAAATCACTCAAAGCATGGCTGCTTCAGAAGATAGTTCCATTACAGCTACATTCAGTTGCACAAGCCATGGCTAGACGAATTGGCAATTACGAGTACCGGCGTTCTCTGCGGTCTTTGCTTGTTGCTTGAGCTTCTTGTTTGCGACTTTTTTTTGGAATAGGTGTATAGTCTATAACTGACTCACGACTTCTGTTGGCTTAGTGCTGAATGGAAGACCACGCATGCGTACTATGACTTCCGCTTTTGTCGATACAAAGTTTGCTGCGATCTGTGTTACGTCTATTGGTCCTGCAAGGAAACGGCAATCATTTTGGTTGGGATTCAGTTGGCATAACTTTCCCGCCTTTTTTGGAAACGCGCGTGTAGAACTGGTCTGCGACCGAACTCACGTGAGACATTTGCATAATTTTCCGGTTTCTGGAAAAGTTAAACGTGCGTCTAGAACTATACATTAAGAAATAGTCTCTGATTGGATAGGATAGCAAAAGCATGTAACAACCTTTATACATCAAAGAACCTAATTGGATAAAATAACATGTCGAAGAATGGCCGATACAGAGAATAGACTTACCTCTAACAATTCGTAAAAAATCTTGAGCTGTTGCTTTGTAAACCTGTAGAATGACAGAAAGATCCACCGATCATGAAAATAATACCGTGATACTCAAATGGCTTTCCCTCTCGAGCCAAACAGCGTGAGGAATTGCCCTATGCAATCCAGGGAGAGACTGTACGCCATCATAGCAGGAAGAGCCTGGAGAAACTAAGGGAAGCTCTGCTCGCAGGGTAACGCCATCAGATGGCAGAGCTTTAATGTTTAAAGTTTAAAATAAGCCATTTAAATGTTATGCTTGTGTAAGATTCCTACTGGAATCTTTGACATTCAAATGGCTTCTATATTAACCAATCAAATCAAAGCCACACA
>WUCR03312251.1:0-12022 GCA_009858155.3 Phymanthus crucifer
GGTTGGAAGTATCATGGAAATTTGTTGGAAGTCACAATGACTTCCATGATCTGGAGAGGACACGATTTTTCCAGTGTATTAAGGATCGACACATTGGCAGGTCAGATATCGTGGTTATAACAGCACTCCTCGTCATCCCACGCCATACCACAGTTGTGACCAATAGATAAGAGTATCCTGTTGCCAGATTTGGTCGCCTAATGTTTGTCATTTTCCTTGAGAATAAATAAGGGGAAAATTTATTTAAACAATATGAGTGCACTTTTTCTTCATTCCTCAGAGTAAAGTCAGTATCCGCTTATTAGTTCTTTACTTTCCAAAGCGACCTCTTGTAGTATTCACTTGTCGACGCAAAAATAGAACTCAATTTATATATTACTCCAAAGTATATTTTTTCCGCACTTCGAAGTACAATTCTTATTTCTTTTTGTTTTGAGTGTTGAAAAACTACAAGAGATGCCATTTTAACAGATTGTCAGAAACAATGAGATTTCGTCTCTGAGTGCGCAAAGGAGTCCCATTATTTTTCTCCACAATGCGTTCAATCTCTTCACAAATCGCTGGTCTACGCGTACCCTTGTGATGAACAATGTAATCCTCTTCATTCAACAAGACTGTGTAGTCATCATCATCATCCTCTACTGCTTCCAGGGACTTTGAATTAAACTTTTTGATATCCTTGTTTGCTTTGTGTTTTTCGATCCTTTCTTTGGAGGTGTCGAGCGATTTTCCTCTCCTCAGACCAATGTTTTTCAGAGCTCGCAGCTTGACTTTCCCTCGATGAAAATGCTCCTTACTTTTGGGTTCATTCGACCGCTCTTTCTTGTCTATGTCTTTGACATCTTCTTCAGCTGGCCTTTGAGATTCTTCTTCTATAGTACTTAACAGAAGAGAGTCTTCATTTTTGTCCTTTAAGCTTTCTCGAGGCTCTTGTACTTTATTCATTTTGAGTTCTGAAAATGTCACTGGTTTGGAGTGGACATCTATTAGTATTTTTCATCTTTGTCCGTCTTTGTTTTCATATCAAACTCGTGTGATATACGCCTGACGCATGCAGTCCTCTGTTTTATACCCTACGCGTATTAAATCAATATAAATTTCCCTCTCATTTTTATGCAAATGCTTAATGATCCTCAAATCGATTAGAGGTGATAGCCACTGCAGTGCAAAATACACGTTCCAAATCGTCCCTAACAAACGGTAGATACAATATTCTTTTTCAAAATTCAAATTTCTTCTGTCATTTTTATTTCCGAATTTTTCGACTCACCAGACGACTGTCCCTTCTAGCTATGTTTTATACATTTGACAAAACAAACTCGTAAAACTGGTTTAAAGTTACGCTTTCATTATAAATAGTCGGGTCGATAGACGACGGTTGAATTGCTTGATTCCAAGAATTGTGGGGTAACAGATAGATCCATGATAAACAGGCTGTACCAGTAAACTAAACAATTTGAACTAATTCATCAAAAATATTTACAATTTTATTAATACATTTAAAATTTTCAGTTCAGAGAATAAACACCTAGAGTGTTTTGTTTATAGTTTGAATCCTTTCCGCCCAGAAAAACAAGGTAAAGTTTGAATCAGGTGTGCAAATATATTGAAAAATTCATGAGAACACGGAAGATAAGGGATGATTTTTAAACGAAATAAATAATTAAACTGTGCAGGAACAAACGTTTCAGACATTCAATATCTCAAACAACTCGTCCTGCCAGTAATGACTGTATTAATGCAAAAAAAGAAAGAAAAACAAAACGTTGGGAAATTTGATAAAAACGATGAACACGTATTGCGAGGTATGACGTTCAGACGAGATATTTAATCCATGGAGTTTATGAATTATTCAGAATGAAGTAAGGTTAAAATGGAAGGAAGGTTCGGTATGGGATTATGTTTTTTTGTTGATTGTTCTATATGATGATGATGATTAAATAATGATGGTGATGATGATACAATCAACAACAACAACATCATCAGTCAGCAAGAAAATATAAATATCTCAATTCAAAAAGTTCAGAAACCAAAACAATACTAAAAACGAACGAACGAATAAAAACTGACCAAAAAGGAAGAGCTTTAAGCTCTTATTATTTTTTCGTGGATCAAGAAGCGTACATTTTCCTCCCTGGGGTACTAATTATTCAGAGTATTTTTATTTCTGCACGAGTGTATTCCAACCCACAGCAAGTAAGACCATGAAAAAAAACATGGTAAAGCTGAGAGGGAATGATAGGACCAACAGGAGGACAAAAGAGATACTGAAAATAGCCAGAGATACGACGATAATTTGAAAATATTCAAGTAGGACATTCATGAATCGAAAGCGATATTCAAGAACCCTACCGAGTTGTGTGGCGGGAAATGGAAGCGACCTCGTAGGATTGTGGGAACTAACTGAAGTTTTCTCGCCTACAATTCAGTGTGGTCGTTTGCGCAAGACTAAAGCTTGTGGGTGGGAAATCCTGAATCAAGGCTGATTTAGATCAGCTCAGAGGTTGTTTCAAGGTTCAATCTGTGAGTTAGCCATGCCCTGACTTAGATCAGCCCAGAGGTTGTTTCAAGGTTCAATCTGTGAGTTAGCCATGCCCTGACTTAGATCAGCTCAGAGTTCCCCAGAGGTTGTTTGTCTTCCATATTTTATCTCAAGTGGGCTCCCTGTGTTGTTCCATCTGGTTCTGTTTCAAAGGGTCCGCCAAGATACTTATAAATAGAGAACATCAGATAACGATAATAATGAGATGTAATCGTCAGGTGCCACTTGGAGCTCATCTCATCCTACTTTAATTCTTAGACCATGGCGTCATTGGCCGCTGAAACACATAAAATCCAATCGACTATCTATTTGACTCATTGTCTTTTATTATCTGGAGCAAATATGACAAAAAATAATAATGAATAGAAAATAATTAAAACTAGAAAATGTGCAGATGTTAATGAAATTAAGGAAAATGACAATATGGAGAAAGTCGTAATTATAGGCAAAAAATTATTGGTAATTTTAGTGAAATATCGAGAAAGAATGTTGCAAAGGCGAAATGAAACATATCACGTGATTATTCGTAGACATCTGGCACATCACATGACTTCCTACGTTTACACATGGATATGGATTTAACTCCAACAAAGAACTTTTCATTCAAGGGAATGACACGTGGTCGGAATACGAAGCATGGCCTAATACGTGGAGAAGTATCAAGTTTTTCCCGCGTTGGATGGGCGGACGCGTTTGCAAATTTCGCGCGCTTTTTGCAAAGTGACGAATACTTATGTCCACTGACTGTAGGTGTATGGGTTTAGAGTATAGCAAGCATCACCACAAGTGGCACAGAACACGCAAAGACAGATGCCAGAGCACGTAGTGAAGATGCATTAGGAAGTACTTCCTTCATGTTGTCCAGTGAGCCGTTATTGGGCAGCGGGTTTATCCCAAGCAGGTGACACAGCAAGGGATAGACATCAATGGCGTGAAGCGCCTGCTTTGTCTTATAACCCCGCTTGAAAGAAGGACCGTGGGCGTAGAAAATTGCTCCAAGATCTTTTGATGCTTGCCAACCATGTCCTGTCAATCAAGAAAACGGCCGATATCAGAAGTATGGTATTTGTTATGTATTCGGAAAATTGATTAAATGCGACAACTTTCTGTTGAGAATTTTTGGGGCCACTTTTGTGGGCCTAGTGCTATTCAATTTCCACACTTACTGAAAACAATATACCGACTACTGCGGTACATAAGTAAATCGACATACTTGTGAGTTTAGCAAGGGACTCGCCATAAAGTATGGGGGGCGGGGGGAGTGAATCGGCAATATCAGGGGGTGGGCCATATGTTTTTGAGCTCTTAAAAGGAGTGGGATGGCTTTTTTTCGTTTTTGGCATGTATTTTTTCATCAACCGTATGGGGTGGTTGGGTCAATTAACCAAAATAGCCTTCCAATTATCTGATTTTCCCGGCCCACACCCTTCCCTATACTTTATGACCAGTCCTTTACCATGGGATCACTCACCAGCGTTAGTCCAGTTCGATGGGTTGGTTGGTCGGTTCGGTCGGACCACCCATCCGACCTCCGGTTCGATATAAATCGGTGGAATCCGTCGATTATTCTTCCAGTGCAAATTTTCCGGAATTTCTGCCTTCCTGTAGACCTTCATGTTGGGATTCTGTACCCGTGTGAGGTTTGCGTAGATCTGGCTTTCAAGATTCGGGTCCTTGGGCCACAAGTGTCCTATGACGCCTTGCTCTGACATGGTGAATGTGCTGGTATCGACAAAGTCACTGAGGTATATCGCTCTACTCGAAGACGTCTCTATCATACTGTGATCTGACACAATGATCAGATTTATCTTGTCGAACAAATTTGCATTTTGAAGTCTCTCAATGAGATAGCCTACGACATCTTTGTCAACGCGTTTGATGGCCTCAACATACTGGCCTGTGTTTATCCCATAACTGTGTCCTGAAGAATCTGGTTCACTGATATACAAAGCGAGAAATTTCGGTGGGTTTTTTTCCTGAAGCCAATTCATGATCTTGTTTACACGGTTATGGTACGGTAAACTTTGATTCGCAAAACAGTGGATATAGGGAGGCCAACCAGAACGAGTGTTATTTCGATGTCTCCAGAGATTTTTGGAGTCCATGTTTAAGGCTGTGCAGTTGACCAAACATGTCAGCTTCTCAAACAAACTTGGCTTTTGTTTATAGCTGTAAAAACCAGGCCAAAAATGGACTCCAGAACGGCCTCCTTGCTTCTGTAGGGTTAACCAAATAGGCTCTGCAGCATCGTAAAACTTAGGATCAAAGTTAGAGCAATCGTACTGTAAGATGAACTTCTCTTGAAAAAGAGGATCCCAGAAATTATTGGAGACTATTCCGTGGCTCTCGGGGTACAATCCTGTCACGTACGTCTGATGGGTTGGCCAAGTTTTGGTTGGTGTTACAGTTAGCATGTACTCGGCGTGGACTCCATTGCTGGCGATTTTGTCAAGGTTTGGAGTGTTTGACTGTTGGCCTCCAGTGTACTTCCATCCCAGGCCATCCAGAGAAACTAGAAGAACTGGAACATCTGAAGCACTGGAGAATGGACAACACTGAAGCCAGACTATGGCTATCAAGAAAGCTGGTGACATCTTCCAATGCTCAAGAAGTTGGCTTCAGGCTTTGGAATGCCACTTTATGTAAATAAAGAATATTGATTATTGCGACCAATCAAGATAAGGTATCACTTGACATTATACTTCGGTCACCATGGGAATAGTCTCCCCGCAGCCGTCCATGGCGGGGAGGGGTTGGGGGGTACCATGGGAAAGCCAGTCACAAAGTGTTTATCGGCAAACTGAGAATATTGAAGACGCTGTACTATAGTTTGTTTTGTCTTTTGTCCAAAAATCTCAGGATGACAGCAGAAAAAACTTTACAACGTTTTGAAAAGGTCAAAGCAACAGTCAATAACTCGGCGATAATAAAAGTGGCTCACTTTGAGTTTTATCATCAAGTATTCGCCATCAAAATACACTGGGAATTTGATCCTTGAGTATGAAGAAACACGGTGCTTTTAGGTGGGTCAAAGAAACACGGGCCTGCGTTGCTTCGTGGTCTGCGGTTGCTTAATAGTCCGCTGACCACCAAGTAACGTGGTCACTGAAACATAAAACCTATACTTATTCTGAGTGATCATCAATCTTGCTTAGTGAACCCGAACAAAATTCTGTTGGCGGAAGCTGTTTCAGCACTTGTATCAAATCGTTACTGGTAACACACGAGGCATGTTTTGGGGCAAACCCGCTGTACAGAGTAAGCATCCAGTCCTCCATGTTTGGGCGAATCCTTGCAGAACCCTTCCTTGCCCCATGTCGTGCAGAGAACGTGGTAGTCTCTACATTCAGCTAGTGTAATAAAACAAAAATGATAATGCGTCAGCCTACTATGAAAAAAATCGCAACGATCTTGGGGAAACTGGGTGCTAGTCTGCGTAAAGTACTTGGTTCGCCAGGAATTGGGGTTTGATTGATTAAAACACGATCTTATCTTCAGTCAAACAAACCCACTGCTAAATGCGCACACATATTTGTCTTTGTTAAGAGCGCTTAATCATTATCCTAGTCTCTGGTGTAACCGCCTTATCCGGGCACTCCGACCTTTTTTTCAATTCTCAAGGCAAATGAGCTCATAATCGTGTCGCGTGAACTCGATGTGCTGAAATTTGTTATATGGGTTATAATCCTACGACATTCGCAAGCGCGACGGATATTACGTTCGATGCTAGATTATCAGGATGAGTTCACTTACTATCTCTGTGCCCATTGATGTTATAGACGATTGAGCGATATATGGCGCTTTCGTCATGGAACTTCCGTCCAAGCTTTGAAAGAAGAATGTGAAGCTTTTTCTTGATATCCTGAAAGAAGATGCATATCAAATTTGTGAGTGACGTCATAGATAATTGCAGGTCTAACGTGCGCTGTGATAATGACACCGTAACTGTGTCAAGCAAGCTCTCTTTCAGACGCTTATATTTTTTGGGAATTTTGAAGCATTCAAAGCCATTTCTCGTTTGTCTCCTCAGCCTTCCCCGGCCCCTCTTAGCAATGCTGTATACGAAATCAAAATTGGATTTTAAGGGGAGGATCCTTAATCAGCGATTACTTTTTCCGACGCTGTTCTACCGCGCAAAAAGACAACGTCTCTTCACTATAGTAGCAGCTAGCAGTAATAACTTCTTTGAGCCCACTAACCGCCTTTAACGCAGTTTTTCTCTTTTCTTCTTTCTCCTTCAGCTTCAGCAGCATACTTTTCCTCTTGCTGTTTTCATTTGTTTTTGGAACCTTTGATTTTGGTTGGCCCTTGCTTTGCTTCTTGTTTAGTTTTACCAAAGGTTTCTTCTTGTCTTTGAGAGTGGTGCGAGGAACCAGCTTTCCACCAGAACCTACGCATAAGATATGTTATGTACATCCATTACAAAAGGCAAGCGACGATAATTCCCAGTACCGTCATTCTCAATTATATTCCCACCACAAACAAATTTCCACCTTCATTCCCACTCATTTTAGTTGGCAAAGCAACAGGGCTGCGATGGTATTGGTGAACACATTATTCCTTTTCTTTTTAATTGCTTTCTAGAATGAAACATCTAAATTCGGAAATCACTTACCTCTACACAGCTGCGCGGTGACTAAAGGTCTCAGCAGCCCGAGTATTTCGTACCGTGTCGCTAACACGTGATCTCTATAAGGCGCGGTTGCTATTTCTTTCAATTCGCGGGCATTGTACTTGGACCCAAGCCCCAATGAAAAGACTTGGACGCCCAGATCTCTGAGGGCTCTTGATGGTAGTGCTACGTGGTCATTGGAACCTCCACCAGACATGAAGTACAGGATTTTTGGCACGCCGTGTCGGCCACTGTTTTCGAATATGATTGATTTGATCGTTTTTAGACATCCACCTATCCAAAATTAATATAGGAAAGTTGAAAATAAAATACTGGGAGATGGAGGAGCAGGAGCAGGAGCAGGAGCAGGAGCAGGAGCAGGAGAAGAAGGAGAGTGGTGTAAACGTTTGACAATCGCAGGGAAGACGGGACGGGGATGAGAGCTGACCTGCAAACATCTTTCCACTTGGATATACCACAGATCTCATTGCTTTCTCTATGCTGCCCTGATCGATGAACGCACTCAAGTCAAATACGATGTGCGGTTTCTCTGCGCAAACGGCCAGGGAGACGCGGGCGTCATCCTTGGAAACACTGAACGACTTGATGATGTTCTTAACGAATGTCAAGGATCTGGTAAAGCGCATCTTGTCTGTGGCCTGGGAGCCATCAAGCAGGAAAACCATGTCCACACGAGCTTGGCACACTAGAACAAACATTTGAAGTATGACTGCATTAAAATACCAAGGAAGACAAATCATGGACTAAATCAACAAGCTTGCCGTCCTATTTTCCCGTTTCAGACCACATGTCATTCCCTAGAGTATGATGTTTTTGTTTAACTGTTGCGCATGACAAGATACACGGATGCCATTCTTGAGAAAAAAGTTACACGTGGTCTGAAGCGGGTGAACAATATTGCTCTCAATAATAGTACCTTTTCCAAGAATACTCGACGCTGGTACTGTTCTTGTGTATGTCACCGGCTTTGGTTGCACAGCTTGTTTTGTTTTGGCGCTTTCACGGTGTTTTGGTGAATCAATAGATTTTTCTGGACAAAAGAACATAGTCGTCACCATAGGTTGACATAATCAGATAGGTGTGTAATGGTTCCGTACCGTGGACAGGTTCTTCCTTAACACTTTGGTTAAAGAGCTTGTCGTCTGTGGTATAACAAGAAATCATGATTAAAATGAATTAGTGAAGGGGAATAGTTACAAAGTGTTTCCGTCGATCAAATGAAATAGGATGGATGGATGAACAAATGGATGGATGGATGGAACTGCAAGAAGACAGTGTCGTACCTTGCATCCCAGTATCATCGACACTCTCGCTTTGGTTGAATATGTTGGCTTCTATTAAGCAAAAATAATAGACCACCATGTTAGCATATATAATTATTTTCCTTCGAATTAACGAAAAAATGCCTAAAAATAAAACTAACTTTCGCGACTGCATGGTATTTTTTTCGACATTCCTCAAAAGTACTCCAAAATTAATATAAGAATTAATTATAAATTATTCAAATTTATTCAAAGAAAAAAGGAATAAATAAAATAAAATAAAAAAATTAAAATAAAAAAATTAAACAAACAGAATCAGATGGCCGTGTGGTACTGGGGATAGAAATAGCGACCCCGTTGGATTCTGGGTAGATGGCTCAAAATGGCGCATGATTTGAACTTGGAACAAGAAACCTCTGCAAGGTAAGGACTATTTTCTCGCTCTATTTATCGTATATCTAGCGTAAACATTTAGAATTGAATGGCCTGCAGTTGAAGCAAGGTATTTAGGGATTCTATTCACTTGTGTTCGTAACAAAAGTCTCTCTTTTTTTGCGGGGAATATTACAAAATGTTGACGTCTGTCGGCTCTCTCAGACTTGGAACGTGTAATTTGTTGGTCTTTTGGACTTCTCCTGGTTGATTTAAACCTGTTTAGACTAATGTTCTTTTATTTAAGTGTTTAACACATGAAAAAATCATTTCTCAAGAGTGGCCTCACATGGTCTGGGCACAACAAAACGAATCGAAAAATGCCTGTAAAGAAGCTAGTATTTTAGAACACAGAGCTCATTGTATTTTAGAACACAGAGAAATTGCATGAAATATTGCAGTGCTTTACTGGCTTTTTGAATTTCTCAGTTCTATTGACAAACAAACGGTATGATCTATCGAGAATATGTAAGTTTATAATCGCTATAAGTATTCAGGAGGGATATGAAATAAGATGCACAACTCACCGTTATTATGCTGGGAGAAACTTGCCTGGCTTTCTGTGGAGTCAGCTTCTGGTGACATTGAAAACATGTACTCATTTCTAAATACATATAAATTATTTAATTTATTTTCCAAATAAAAGGAATAGAATTATTTTATCATAAATATAAGACATGACATGCATATTAAAAAAAAAATGTTGGACAAAGTATCTTGTACTCAAGCTAGACCATGATGCACCATGCTTTAAGTAAGGTTGAAAGCATACATCTATTTACCTGAAATATTTAATTCTTTGTGTGATTTCTTTTCAAAGTCGTCAAAAGGATCAGCTTCAGAAAGAAAAAAGATTAATATATAAGACAAATTAGTAGGACCCAAAATTTTTTCCTAATTAATGAAGAAACATATGCAAAACTATTTTCCTGAAGCAGTTTGGAACTTACATCTTCCAGATGTGATATTTGATCGACGAAGACCCATGTTTTCCCCTACAGGCAGTTCTGAAACATACCATAGAAAAAATTTAAAAATACTTTCTATTGTTACTAGTTAGTACTATGGGATGTCTGCTACATGGTCTTTACAGTTAAGCGAGGGGAGGGGGGGGCAAGGAAGTAGAGTAGTGGTATTGAGAGAGAAAGGAAATGGACTGACAGCCAAGAGGACCTACAGAAACTAAAACACACTGTCTTTTAAAGATAAAATTCTTCATTTTATTATCTTTTAATAAAAAGAAAGTGCTTCAGGAATTTTACATTTGAGCTGTTGAACTTGAGCAGTTTTGGTCTTTGTTTTGGTTAATGTTCCATATGCACAATTTTGCTCAATTAGTATTATGGCAAGTCAATCTGCAATTGGTAGATTTGTAAGCAGTGTTTTGATTGGACAGTTTCAATGTCAGAGTTGATTGGCTGATTTGATTGTCTAATATGATTGGTTAATTTATTATTATTTGATCGGCTGTGGTCCTAGTTTGATAGTAGTGGTAGACACGGCCACGTTTGGTCATATGAAATCCAAATAACAGTTCTTTGGAACGCTAGCAACTCAAACTCCATATATCTCTTTTCTTATCGCTGGGTTCATGTGCTTCTTATCGAAATACTTTCTAAAAATACTGAGGATAATTTTCCGCGCCATTTTGTGCCATTCCTTAAAGTCTCCATATATCGCGTGTTCTCTGATCGGCCGACTTGCCATTCCCTGTACTTGTGCAGGTGAATACCAACGCCCCAGCCCAACAGCGAATACCTCCACGCCTTTTGCTTTGAGTCTTCTCGCAGCCATTTGAACATTATCATGAGGGGATTTCGACTCACTAATTACAATCGCGACCTGAGGTACGCCTGGTCTCCCACCCGGGTTAACCAGTAAGTTTTGCGTATCTTGTATCGATTTCCCTAGATACCCGAATCCTTTTGGTTGGAGAGGTATTCTTGGACTGCCCATCAGTTTTGTCAAAGCCATGAGTATAGGCTTTCTTGTGTATCGATAGAAAGGCACAAGGACATGGAATTTTGAAGACTCCATGTTGAAGCCCACCCGGGTGCCATTCTTGTGTATGGGCAAAGACTGGACGATGGCTGCCACGAGGATCATGGTTCTCATCCAGTCCACTTTGTTCATTTTTCCAATGCCTTGAATGACAACGGCTAAGTCAATCTTGTTGGGCTTGGTGCCCGCACCTAAGTGAGAAACAGACTCAGTCACGTGCAGGTATTCGTTGAAGAGCTGGACAAGCGAACTGCGGGCTCAGATTCATTTCCATTTGAAATCTCCTAGCAATGCTTGCATACAGTAATTGATAAAACGCGTATCAACCATCAGAAATGAATGAACAGAATAAACATATGGTGGTGATACAACCATATTCATATCTCTGTCAGATGCGGGAAACTTGTAGTGACAAACATGGAAACGAGGCTAGTTGCCTTTTACAAAAACACTGGTTCTATATTCCAAATAACATTGTTTTGTACGTTGAAATCAGAAAGAAGCGATCATTGCTCATAACTTTGGGCCAGCTGGCCAAAAGATTTGAATAACGTAGATCATATAGTGTTGGCACCTTGTAGGTTTTATCTTTTCTCACGTTTTCGTACCTTTTGCCGGCATCGTAGGTTCGTTCTTTGCAGAAAATAGTTCTGCCTTTGTAGGGGCTGAAAAACATTGAACATCATTACATTAGGTATTTCATGAACTAGCAATCAGAAGAATGGAAAATGTTCAAACATTAGAATTTTTTTTACGAGTCATTGTAGTACATCTTCTAGAATCATTCAAATTTGTTTAATCCACGAGAATAGCAAGACAATTCATTGCTTATGAATTGAACAAAAGAAAGAGTGCAAAGGATTCTGGTAGTTGTAGTCAATGACGGAATAATGCAGATGGCCTATGACCTACCTGCTCTAGATGGGGCAGCTTTTGTTGGTGTTGGTTTAGCAGAAGGCTTTGAGGCTAGGACAAGACAAGTAAGGGTTATATAAGTATCAATGCCTCATGTTGTAACCTTGCCTCTTAAACTTTGGCTCGATGTTCACTGACATATTTCAGACCACATTCTCTTGCAGGGACCGTGGAGGGGGAGGGGCTGGTAGGGCCGCGGCCCCACCACTTTTTACTAATATCCACTAATTTTTAACA
>WUCR03312302.1:0-12016 GCA_009858155.3 Phymanthus crucifer
GCGTGTCTCTGTCCTCTGATATAAACACGGTAGCCAGCCAATCAGAGCGCGCGTAGTATCTCAAATATTTTATAATTCTTTGTAAGATAATATATTCTATTTATACATTTTTACACGATGACAAACACACAAATATAAAGGAAACAAGAGCCCAAGCGAGGAGAATAAAAAGGGTCTCGTATAGAATGGTACTCTTATTTAGGCGGAGAATGTTCAAATCCGATTCTTCTGTTCATTATTGTTTATTACAGCCTGCTGGAGGCATGGCACAAGTCACATTTTAAGGAACAGCCATATTTGTTGAATTAGGGAAGCGAGGAATGAGGACTGGGTTATCTCGTTATTGAATGAATCAAATGTATACCAAATGTAAAACTTATCGCTTAAAACAAACACAAGCGATTGGAAAATGTTGTACAACAAGCAGAGATATATTAATTATCTGATTCAAAACATCGCTGGGTAGCTGTTCCACATTTCCTCTCTATGCGCATGTGCACGCTGTAAGACAAGATTCCCGTAACTGACTTCCGGTACGTGAATAGTGTTCGCAGGCACAGGCGTAGAACTTATCGGCGCATGCGCATGATGTCCATAGTACGTTCCGCTGACTGGTAGCATTGAAGTCTCCTGTGTCCATTCGGTGTGTACGTTGGGAGTCCAGTAATGCGGAATAGGCGTGTGAGCCATGTGCCCGTGAGGGGCCTGGTAATACATGGGTGTGATGTAAGTAGGATCGTCATCAGTTGCAAGGCTGTTGCGATGTTCTCGCTCGGAGGCCAGATGTCTTCGTTGGTCTTTTCGAAATTTTGCTCTTCTATTTTTAAACCACACCTGAAAAATAAGAAATCTTTGTTAGTGATATTTCAGGTATTTTAGTTTGAACTCAGAAGTGACCATAAATGTGAATACGATTGCTTATCAATTGTTAGGGTCTCAGGGACAGATCCAGGAATTCTTTGAGGGAGGGGTGCACCATTTATGTTCGCGACTCGAGCATTAAAAATGGATAATAACGAAGGCATAATTTATCGTTAATTGCTGATCTCAGGAGGGGGGTGCGCACCCCCTGCACCTCGTCCCTGGATCCGCCCCAGGGTCTTCCTTTGGAATAGGCAGGCACATTAGAATACCAAAACGCATATGGTTTCTCTGACCTGTATTCTTGCTTCTTGTAGTGTAGTAGTTGCAGCAAGTTGTTCTCGCACTTCAACATCCGGATAATGGGTTTTGTTGAAGACTTTTTCAAGTGCTGCCAGTTGCTGGTGGGTGAAGGCAGTGCGGGTGCGTCGACTCCCTCTTTTACTTTTCTCCTTACGTGCTTCAAGTATCACATCTAAAAAAGCAATCACCATTATCAGTTATGTAATCAACACTTGATTCAGCGCCAAGAGTAGTCTTCAAACTGTGAATCGAAAGCTAAGTAACTCTTCTGATTGTGCGTGCTTGCATTCATCGAATATTTTTATAGGTAATGATGCTAGCGCTTGTATTGTCTATTTTCCGTATGACAAAACATACTGAAGGTCCTTCAACAAGTTGCATTCTTCCGCCAATGATGATTGTTCTTCCGATTTTATTTTGGCCTTCATTTCAAAACATGCAGCATAAAGTCTAAAAGTAAGTATAATACGCCCTATACAAAATATAGCAGGACCATCAGAGTATTGTATGGTATGGATGGCTCGTAGTTTGCTGATCCCGTCTTTCTGAGTTAGCAGCGAAGGATAATCCCTTGCGAAAGATCAACTGCGTTGTGTATTTTAAGCAGTAATTTCAGAAACAGCCTCAGGCACAGTCCAATGGTGAATCGAAAAGGAAGTCAGACTTTGCAGCCTAACAGCATGGTGTCTAATGATAATTGAACAATTTAAAGAACTGTTCGGCCATTATCGGTCAACACCTCATATATCAAGATGACAGCTTTGAACACTGACTGATGTTCCTTGTGCAATATATTGGGTGGCAGTTGAACACTAGTCACAAGCAGAACACATCCCAGCGATTGTAAAAGTCACTGGCCAAAGGCACCAATATTCATTCATGTGGTCGTACAAGTTCGCCTTATTCAAGGCTCTTGGTTCCTTTTTGTTGTATGTCTGCCATGACAGTTTGTTAGCAACTGAATATAAACCAACTACCCCCGGTTCACGATTAACGTTTTTTACACGGATAGCATAGAAATAAAATGCTTTTTGTGCTTCAACTATGAATAACTAAAGAAACATGACGAATAGGCCAAGAGGAGATGGATAGTGGGTAAAGTCGATAACTTCTATAGCTGAGAGGCATAGGAAGACGTGGACTTTAAACAGAAAAGACGGAACCATAGTCAAAAGGTGAAAACCACTGATGGAGAATCGTAATTCCTCAATAGCCAGGGGAACAATTTCAGTCACCGAAATAATTCTTCTAAAAGCTGCTGTATCAGTTTTCTATCGGTTTCTTTGCCGCTGCTTGGAATAATTAATGACCTGTCTAAGAAGCACTGCGTGTGTCTCTGTGTTATGAGAATATGGGAACTCGCTCACACCAGCCGGTCACCCCCTGGTTAAACCTTAAATGCGATAAAGATGCCATGAAATTTTAATTATAGGCCTTAAAAATGAAGAATATTTCATTGGTTGAGGATATGAATCAACGTTAATATTCTTCACTATGTTGGATGTTTGTTTGCCGGACAAAAAGAAGAAGAATTGCTTTACTGGCTTGTGGACTTGTCCAACTTCGTGGTGTGCAGGACGAACTCCAGTTGCGCGTTTGTTATTCTGGATTATCTTGTGGAGCTGACTTTGTCCGTTTAACTAATTTAGTGAATCTACGAGGATATAAAATTGATCCCTTTAATGATGATCTGTCACACTTGTTCCAATACGCCGTGTTTATGAACACTTAATCTCAACACAGAATTAGTTATTCAATTCTTTAAAGCCAAGTACGTCTAAAATGCCTTTATAATCTTAGATACACAATGCAAATTCCTTGGTTGTGTCAGTAGGTTTTAAAAGTGTTTAATAAAAGTCTCGACTTGTGAGGTGCACATGAAGGCACAACTGAACACTCTATTGGAGATGATTTCCAGGCGTCTTTGATTTGAGGCTACATCGCGTACAAATTTGAGAACATGAACTTTTCAATAGGGTCTGTTCAATGTTACGTGGTATTCCTATATCTTAAAATATTCCTACCAGCCGCGAATTAGTGGAGCAATCCATCACCGTGTAGCACATCTTGGCGCTGTTTCACCGAATCAAGAAAAGGCACAGTCGATCAGCACGCGATCTTGCCAGATAAAGTGCAAGCGGTCTGTTAAATAGCTGACGAGAGGATTAGAACGATTTAGCTAATATAAACTTACCCACATCAAAGCGACTTAGCTCTTCACTCTCCGCTTAAACTTCGATCGAAAATACATGGTATAGTTTAGTTTTTGAATGCTGTCAGTTTTTGAAAAATTTCTAACGTTCTTTTAGGGCGCCCTCAACGTAAACCAAATTGAGATACGATCTCTTGTGGCGCCACTTACATCTACGTGGACTCGATTTACAGTGTCTTTGATTCAAACGTTTTATGTAGGAAACGCTATAAAGAGTTGATGACCCTCATTACGTCCATCATAGGCCTTGTATTTGTATTTGGAAAGCATTCCAAGGTCTTTCTCTTTCATGAGGTATTCATTGAGATTTCCTGTGTGTCGAGGTACTTGAAATAAAAGGTAACAAACCCCACATAAGTCATGTGTAGTTACCTGACCTTCTCAAAACTAAAGAAACAAATAACCCAGACCTAATTTGGAATTTGGATTAAAAGAATTAACGAAGGTGTTTCATTTACCACCTTGTTCTTAGTTAATCAAATGTGGAGCACTGTGCCTTAAGTTGAAGTCTGAGCACTACAGCATTAGAGTGCAAATGCTTTCAGTGAAACCGCGTATTTAACGTATGGTTTCCATGTAATCTCGTGCCAGTTTTGGAAGAGTTAACGCGGCTGTGATGGAATATATTTAGCATCTAAGTTGACGTTCTCCACAGAGGGCGTCTAAGATTTTTAATTCTCTGTTAATTGATCGCAAACCATCTATCAGCAAGAATGTCGTAGTCTAACATGTGCAGCAGGCTGCAGCAGTAGGATTGCATGCCTTTTCAATACATTGTTCTCTCAATAGCGACTATGGAATTAGTCTAGGTTTTCAGCACTAACTAATGATATTGACTCTTAATATCCAGGACATCCATTAGTTGTCTCGCCGTAACTACCTTCACGTACCCCGCCAAGGTGTCCATACTTCAAACAGTCATGAACGAATTAGCATTAAATAAATCTAGAACATATAGCTTTATATATATCGCGCCGGCTACAATTGAAGACAATTTTTGTATTAGTAAGCTTAATGGATTATCATTTCAGACTTGTTCAAATTCCTTCTGTTTGTTTGATCAGTTTTAATAAGGATCAATACGCTTGTACTTCTTACCTGCAAGTTTTGCCGCTAGAGACAGCGCGGCGTTAGCTTTTGGTTCTTCTTCTTCGCTGCTCGCTGGAGGCGATCTAGGAGCTTGGGTATCTTTCTTCAGGATATTCTCAATCGAGAATGGATTTGCTTCCATTTCATATGTTTCAAGCAACATAAACCTCAACTAGTAAACACAGAAGAGTGTAAGTGTTTTACAGCCATGTACTTGGAGGCTGTCGAGATGCCTCCGTGATGATGTTTTATGATAGGATGGCAGGAATGAGTGGTTCCTAATAAGTCAGTCGGACGGTTACCCCATACGTAATCACAACCCACCCGCCTGCTTGCTTTGTTAATCGTGTTAACGCATCCATGTGTAAATGTAATTGATACAACACACATGACAGTGAATAATGTGTTCCGGTAACACCATTAAAACCTGAAAACTAAATAATGTAGTTTTAAAACTATTTGTAATCTATTGCCCATAACAATTTTAGTTTGTTGCCTGTTATTTTTGATTTGTGTGATTATTGAGTGATAACAAGGTGAGAGAAGCTCTTCCATCCAGATGCTGGGCCAATTCTGTTAAGTACTTCATTAAACAGTACCCTTCAGCTTACAAGACTTAAAAGGCTTGACTAGAAATCCACGCGCGGTTCAGTAAATCAATGCAGTGACTAGAGCAGCACGTTGGTAGCTTGGAGCTCATCCGCACAAGCAGGATTATCTTCAGGAATACGAACATGTTGATAACGCGGGCTTCTCATATTTTTGCACTTAGGACCTGGTAATCTGTTTTTCATTAAGGTCACCTGAGTGAACTAAATGCTAAAGAACAATTTGTGTTGTGGTATTCTCAGACGTCATCAACTGTTTAGTCGGTATATCCTGCTTCACTTATGTCTGTTTATACTAAAATCGATTATTTGTTTACTTAAGGTTGCTCGGATGGATATGCTCACATCTTCTCACAGGGGATTCTTGGAAGGATGGTATAAGTACAGCTAATCTCCCTGATGCCCAATTGACGCGTCATTGTCACGTATTGTTTCAAGAAAATCATCTCCTTTCTCTTCATTTGCAGCAAGGTTGGTGAGTAATATTTTCTCCTAAGCGAGTGCGCAAAGCTTATGATCGTGCTTAGTAGCTAGAGATATCTTAACATGAAAAGGGCACAATGGATGAACTGCCAGCGTCCTTTTCAATTCGTGTTAAGAGCAGATATATTTGTTCAAAGGCTTAACAAATATAGCCCTGCACATGGTCATCGTACAAAAACGATAAGGGAATGTCTCCATACCGGAAACCACTTCATTTGAGCTTATCTTATATCAGCTACGTCTATTAAAACAAGACTGTAAAAGAGTAAAAGTGGCCATCAGTGATAAGGAACCCAAGGGGAGGAGGGGAGAGAATACTGTTGCCTTGGTAAGTGTGGTTGCACCTTCAAAACATTGGTTCGAGAGCATGGATACAGGATAGCTGTAGAAAACTGGATGGAAAAAGTGCAACATTGATGCACCTTTAAGCGCCCCTCTAGCATCAATTCTTAGTTGAGGTCTAAAATGTGACAATTCGGTATGACTCTCATGTCAGTGCCATAAATAAACCCTACAGACCAATAGAGGCACACAGACATCTACACCTGTCAAACTACAGTCTATGTTTTTCATATAAACTGATTTGTTCACACAAGTTTCTCTTTTAGCTGGTCTCATGTTTGCTTAACGCCTAAAAGAACAGTACAACACGGTGATTATTCTTCTTAGATCTATTTGCAAACGTAACTTGGTATTTTTTAATAATCCAGGCTCAGACAAGTCGGCTTTTGGAGTTGCAACATCGGGGTAGGCATCGTGCAGCCCCGGCGACATTATCCGCCTTGCGTCGCCTTGCATAGGAAATTAAACAAACTGTTTATCTCATTTAAAGCATCCGGTCTGCTAAGACAAACAATTATCATATTAATAGTTTTCAACTAAATCGATAATTATATTGACAGCACGCTTTTGCTAATACGGTCAAAATCGACTTTCTCTTTCTGTTTCTAGATTCAACCCGAGTTTACTTTATCGTAGGTGTCCCCTAAAGGTTAGAAAAGGTGTTCATTATTATAAGGCAACTATGATGTGTGGATTTGCAAGGATAAACGAGGAAATCGCCTTTTCCTCTCGTTGACTTTGAAAAGCCATGATCTCCGAAAGTTGAAGAAGGTCTTTCTCACGGAAATGAGTTTTAATTTATCTCTAACGCGACGAGACGTTGTCTGATATTATTAACGAAACGTCCAAATGAAAAATGCTTGGTATTCATACAACTTGTTTCATTAACTTTTGCAAAGTGACTTCCTAGATGAAAGTGAAATGGTTCAAGACCTTCCTAACAGTTGTGTTAGTTGCACATTTGAAGGTTTCGATTTGTTACTGCAAGGATTTCAAGACAGTTTCCAATACGTGAGGTGTGTTTATTCTAGATGAGATCGCTTATCTCAAGTTGATTGTCGATCAACTGGTATCAATTAAACTTGAAATTTGTGCACTATTTGCCCTTGAGCCGAGCTGAAGACAACGAAATGTTGATGCATAATAATAGTTTGCCAACAAATTCGATTTCTTTTCTCGAAACTTCTTCTGCAAGGACCAACATCATCACCCCTAAACAACATTGTTTGATAGCGCCATTCTCTGAGTAGGGTATCTTACTAGGATAGTCAACAAAAGGTCTTTTAAATGTGTTGTTGTCCTCAGTCTTCGGGTATAACAATGCCTCGACCGCTTAGGCCGAAAACCAAGGCTTGATTGACTTTTGAGCAAAACTGAAGTACTAACAGCGGTTGCACCTATAACCATTGGATGTATAAAGCCTGATATTTGTCCATTTTTCTGGAAGCTTATCCGTCAAAATTCTTGGTCGTTGTTCAAATAAAGACATTTCACTGCCCCTCCCGATAAGTGGTCAGATACATTGTGGCTTTAGGTCAGTATCCGACGTTCCTGGTAAGCTACCTACAAGTAAATTTACGTCTTATAGATTTCTCTAATGAGCCGAGTCCTTTTGATGCATTTCCATCTATATAGGCAGACCCTGATATGAAGTAAAGAACAACTTGAATCCGTATAGTCTTATTGACGGTGAACGTGTATATGAAATATATACATGACGATTTGTGTGCCTCAGTTTGATTTGCAATTGTGTACCATTGATAAATGATCTTGAGAAGGTTCGCACTGTCTATTTTCCATTTACAACTATTATTTTAGTATTTTTCACCAACCATTTTTTGATAGAGAAAAAACACAAGAAACTTCTATTTTATCAAAAAACTTCAACACTTCTTCACTATACTTTTTACTTAAAACTTACTCAATAAATATGCAAACTTGTAGCTTCATGAAGACAAGGTTTTCAGTAACAATACTACTCTGAATTTTACATTTGATTAGTGGGTTTAGAGATTGTTCACCGATGAAAAAATGGCCCTGAATAGGAGTACACTAAAAGAGTGCAAGGATTGGTGATTTGATTTAGGAATATTTACTCTACGATTTAAACGGTGTTTACTATAACCTTGACTAGGAATACGCTCGATAAACGTTTTCCGAATGCAACTGATTACACACACACAAAGAATGGCTCTCAAAATGGCTTTGTCAGTGACCGATGGACAAAAGACAACTGTCGTCTTGTAGGAGTGAGGCAATCGATCAGCAGAAGGAGTTTTGTCCAGAAACACAGTAACATGTTTCATCAATAACTATCAGTCTACTCAGTTAGTTCTGCATGTTCTATAATTCCTCTTGTTAGTCTCATTATGTATAATTCAAGAAATATTTGTCCCAAAATGATCAATGGAATGAGTTACATTCATCAGAACCTTCATGATAGGGCTAGCATGGCTATGGTTGCCAGATACTCTAAAACACCTTAGAAGGGACGTTTTCTGCTACAAACCTTTCGAATACTTGTCTTCCTTTCATCTGTGGGTTACTAGTTGCCCAAGAGTATTAGATTGTTGTTATTCATGTCGGCGTCTGATAACACAACATGTTTCTTTCCAACTTGCATCAGTAGAGAAATAACCATCGTATTGAACGCCGAAATCCTTGAGAACGGTTATTTTTAACAAAAACTGTTGACTTTTATTGGTCTTGTTACATACTGTGTAAATGCGATAAACTAAGCCGATAGCAAAATGGACTAAGATACTTCAGCTTGTTGACTTTGTGTCAAACCTCGTTTGAATAGCGTTCTTCAAAGTTCGACCCTGACATGATAATAATTTCGTGAACCGGTGTTAAAGATTTGTTACCTCCGCTCACTTGCTCAATGAGCACTGTAAAGCATTAGCCTCTCCATATGACTCTGCACATAGACTCTACTTATGTTACTTTCCCAGTAAGGTTTCCCAGTAATACTACTTGGCTTATTTAAAGGAGTGTCGATCGGACTTTGAAAGACTAGTAGGCAAGTGGCGTTGGTTGTTTGCCCCTTTCTTCCTCATTCATAAGTATGCCTTTTCATCTGAAAAAAGTGTTGGGGAACTGACCTAAGCAAGCTCGTGACCGTCCATTTGCCTGAACCCAGAAATGCGTGGACATGTGGCTCTGCAGGAACTGTTTCTTATTAACGAAATAGTAAATGATTATAGAAGAGGATATGCTATATTCATTACATTCAATCATTTTATCGGCTTTGGTTGCATTCGATGTTCTCAGTGCTCATGAATTCCGAGGCGTTGTGGAGTTTTTGTTCGTGCAGTTTATCGATTAAATCTCGGCTTTGCGCTCTTGACTGTAGACACAGGAACACATAATCGAAATTTCAGCTTGATCTTCAGATTTTACGGTGATTGATATTTTCAATGGCAAAGCCATCAAAAAGTGGGCTTTACTAGTGTAAACACTGCCGATTCCTCGGAGAACGGCTGTAGTTTGGGCTTTCTTCGGAGTTTCGCGAGCAATAAGTAAGCCGCAAACAGAAAACTTTAGAAAACTTCAGTTGGCCAAGCACACGTGCATTTCATTATGCGATAAATAATTTTGGGGACTCCATTCAAATTATTCAAAACTATTAGATATCAAGCATTTTAAAGGATGCATATATATATATTTATATATAAGGGTACTTCATTCATTTCCCGCTAAGCCTCGTCTTGATGAATTATTGTTTTAACGGTGCGTGATTATACCCAACCAGAATAACAACCATGAACGGTTAATATAAACTGTTCTACGTCAGTGTTTGTAAGTTTACCGAGTTCAAGGGCTTTTACAATTTGGGTTTTGGAGATACCTCGCACCTCTTCAAGTTAAAAGAGCGAGGTGATTTCATTTGAAGTAGAGTCCGTAATGAAAATTAGAAATAAGATAGCTAATCAGCAAGGTCATTTCGATCATTTTTGATTTGGATTCAATCGAACATGCGAGATTTCATTATACTTATGTTAGAACTGATGTCAACTCTTGTCAACAGCAAAATTTGAACATTTTTGTTCCTTTTTTCCTTCTCGTCCCTTTATCTCGTCTTCAGAGCCCACGGTCCTGTGCTGGTCAGCGCCGAGCCTAACGAGACTCTCTTAATTTTCATGCATTTTTGTTCTTATAATACTTTTTAACGAGGTAAAAGTCTCAAAATTAACTTAAAAGTAATCTGAAAAGAAAATAATGCAAAGGTATTTTCTAAAAAACAATTTTACGAGGAAAGCATTATTGTACATACAGTCCTTATAAGAAGACTATGAATATCAAGGGTTGGGCTACCTGTGGTCGGACATAAGGAACGCGGGCTTAGATTCGTCAACAGGTAAGGTTGAAGTTGAAAAGTCACCCGCAAAAAAACTGCGATTTTGGAGGCAGTACTTACCAATTTCGCCTTATCAAGGACAAGGAAAAGTGTGTTAAGAAGTGAAGGAGGAATTTGTCAGCTTAAAAACAGGTTTGTACGATCTAAAAACTTACAATTCTTGGCTCTAATTTTGCCCGTTACGTTGATCTAACTAAACAGGTCAAATGTTGTGTACTGTACTATGAACTTTGAAACTCGAAATTTATGGCAAATGTTTGATTACAATTGAGTGAATTAAGATCAATGATGAGTATTATCATGGCTCTTCTATAGAGTATGATAAGTGGCGTTTGGAAAAAGTTCGCCATAAATTTCTAGCGCAATGAATTTTATTTGCTTACATTAATTGTTTGTTCAATGTATTTACATTCGTGGTTTCCTTTTCATATTTTCATCTTATCCCTTTAAATGCAGTTTAGCCAAAATACAAAACATTCTCTAGGATACTAAAAACTACTCAGTGTAATCAAATACAAAATATACAAACAAATATACCTTTTGCTATCCTCTGCAAACTGGCTTTATACAGAGGCTTATTCTACTCGTTCTGTCTATGACAGCATGAGCCTCTCTTCATATATCTTCTTTCAGAATATCTTCTTCAGAGTGCTACTGTCACTATTTTGAGCCATTTTTAGTAGAACCAATCCATTGAAAGCCCTTATATTTTCAGTGACTCAAAGCAGTTACTACTTGCTCTTTCAGACTCTCCCGTCAACCCTGCTATACTGTTTCACATGGTTTCTCCTCTTGCCCTATATGTAATGCTTTTTGTTCAAGTTCCTGATATCATCTGTCATGATGATTTATTATCTTAATACAATGTTGTGCTGTAAATAAGATACTCTAGACTAATCACTTTCCAATATAAACTAGTGTTTTTTTTTTCAGCAAATACAATACACCAGGAGAATTAAATTATTTATCCATCTTCTCATTCAGCTTTCACATCTTGTGTTATCACAATACTGGTACCTTACACCGGGTCGAACAAAACCCCAGAACATTCAAAAGCAGAAGATGAATGAATGTCTTTACAAAGTGCAACAAACATGTTCTTTCAGTATGATGAGGTCTGCTGGTGATAGGCAAGGAATCTGTTCCCATTAAAAGGCCAGTCCATTGGAAACCCACTGGGTAGCACCCAGGAATCCATGGGTGTATATGGGTGGTAGCCATATATGGATGTACTACCAGTATGGATGGGCGTGGGACGTAGTGGCTGGTCATGAGCAGCTCGTAGGAAATCCTTGGTTTTGTCCAGGAAAATGTACTCCATTTCGTTTAGTGCAGGATGAGATGATACAGTGCTGTCAGGTATTTGGTTGGTGTTGTCGTCAATCATGTTTTCATCTCTCTTGTTTTCGTCTTCTGCTGATGTGTGACCAAGTGCTTCTTTAGCTTTGCGATACTTTGCCCTTCGATTTTTGAACCAAACCTGCAACGAACAATATGACAAATAGCGCTGAGAATCGCTCCCTTTGTATTTATCACGTTTTCTCTCTCAAATGCTTTTTTCTTTCGTGCCTTTTCATTATCATCAACATCTCTATCTTTCTTTTCATGTTTTTTTCTTTTCTTCCAGTCCTTCACATCCCTCAAAATCTCACATTTGCATCATCATTGAAATAACGTTATGAGAGGGTCCTGAAGGGGGGGTCCTAATCCCATTTTCCCAGCCAAAATTTTATTAAAATCCCAGTTTTAATTCCACAA
>WUCR03312386.1:0-22625 GCA_009858155.3 Phymanthus crucifer
ATAATCCATGCTATGATAACCTATTCTTCAAAATTTAATATTTGAAAGTGAAAGTTTCGAAAGCCGGGTTCCCTGTGGAAAAACCACTTTTTAGGGTGCTCCGCGGTCCTTGCCAACAGTTAATTAAAAGAAAAGATCTGATAGCGCTATATCTTGGCTTTATTTCAAACTGAATACATCACATCACAGGAAAATTACAGAAAAAAGTCCAAAAAAAAAGTGGTTTGGTTTCCTGACTATCTTTGTATCACTTGTTTGAATTGTTTGATCAAAATAATTTTAAGGCATTTCCTCGGGTTAACCTTCATATTACATTTGAGAATCTGAGTTTTTTAATTTTGCTTGTGTCTTCCGAATAACTTCATCATTTGTCATTGTTTATCTCCAGTCTTTAGGTGTTTTGGTATCTTTGATTTGCTGCATGATCAATTACATGTACCTGGAACCAACCACGACCCGACTGATGACCAAAAGGTACGCATTTGAGAAGGAGCGGGGATATGGGCAGGAAATCGGTCCCATTCCTGACAACAAGCTCAAGAACGACGAAGAATACCTGAAAATCACCAAATCATTCGCGTTCGTCCATGGGTTCTCTTCAATGGCAAACCTGGTGTCATACGCCGGCTGCCTTCTACACCTTTGGTACTTAGCAGCACAAGTGACGATGTGATTGACGTAATTATTAGCCAATCACAGTCCACTATGGAGGCTTTGCACCATCACGTGATGGCAACCATGGCAACAGTTAACTAGTCTAATCTGCTCAAGGCGAGGTCTGCAAGATGCTCCATCTGCTATGGCTCCTTTCATGGCTGCCATCAAGTGATAGTGCAAAGTCTCTACGAGGCATTAATTTGCCTGTGATAAAAAAAAACACTCAATCAAAAAGCTTGATAGAAAGTCATTGGAAAGCCAGGTAACAGAATAAGGACGTGGAAAAAAGTAGATCATGGAAATGTTCGCTTGTTTATGGCATTTCCTTCACTTTCCCAAAATACTGAGTTCAATAAAATAGTGACTGCTTCCCCAGAAGGATATCAAACTACTAGAAAATCCGGGTCAAAGAGGGTAGTGCTGGTGGACACTGACCACTTAACAGAACAATCTGCATATTTAATAAATTTCTTGGTTATTTAAGGAAAAAATGTATATTGTATACATATACATGTATAGTACACGTGTAATAGTTCATCTGTGTGGAAAAGTGGGGATGAGTGTGACAAACTGGAAAGCTTAGGCCAAAAATAAAAGTTTGTGATTGATTGCATAACCAGGTAACGAATGACACTTACAAAAAGCTTAATGTGCAAAGAGTGTATTTGGGGTTAGGTATAGAACATATTGCATATGCATAGTTATGACTCACGATGCTCGCATGCTTAGCGTAATCGAGATGTATCATGGGATAGCTTTATTTTCGATTAAGTACAACACAGAAGATGAGTATTTTTCGGTGATCGGAGGTGCAGCATCAAGTGAATCAGATAGATAGATATGACGAAATTGCACTTTGGATTATTGACATGGAATGGCATGACCCACAATGCACTTTGTGTTTAGAGAGAACACAATGCATTATGGGAATAGCATGACCCACAATGCACTTTGTGTTTAGAGAGTGCACAATGCATTATGGGAATAGCATGACCCACAATGCACTTTGTGTTTAGAGAGTACACAATGCATTATGGGAATGGCATGACCCACAATGCACTTTGTGTTTAGAGAGAACACAATGCATTATGGGAATGGCATGACCCACAATGCACTTTGTGTTTAGAGAGAACACAATGCAATATGGGGTAGGCATCATAATGTGAACCATGATAGTCATATTCTACTTGTTTTGGAAAAGCTTTTAATTCGTTTAAATCACACCAAACCACATATGCGCACACAAAGAACAAGTTTAGAATGCTACTGATATGAACCATGCACCTTTCATCAACCTTCTGCCAATCAACACGCTAACGTCTCTACTCTGCCGAAGATTTGGTTACATTGATCACTGTTGACCCGGTACGTAATCAATCCCAGAACAAAAGAAGCGTGAAGAGGTTTTGGCTTCAGTGCGTGGTTGGCAAACGTTTACCTTGGCGTTATTGAAAATTACAGTAGATCACTACGTCAGAGGCCGAACGAAAAGTGCGAGAAAAAAAGGCGTAGGAAACGGATCAGGAACCTGAACCGGAAGACCCTCCGATGTATGTTATTACTTGTTTGCGCATATATATACCTATTGCGATGGAACTCCTAGTTACCGTATCGGTTTTTCATTTCAACACGAGAATAAATTCTTTGTTTAGCGATATTCACCTTTTGGGGAAATCAGTGTGACTGGGAAACCACTCTAAGAAAAGAAGAAATATAACACCGATGATGCTTGCGCATGCTATAACCACTTGCCCTTATTCTCAAGTGTCTTTGTAAGGCATTTCCTGGCGTATGATCTATCAAGTGTATAAAAACTAGGTCGTATAACAAGACAGCTTAAAAGAGGGTCACATATAACCACCCTTTTCCTGGCACACAACACGAAATATATACCCCTGATCGAGTTCAGCTGACACCATAAACCGCCCGAGTTCAACTCTACTTTTCTCAGAATACGTGCTGGTGCAGTGCGGCTACGTAGTTCTCGTCTGTTCTTAATGCGTTCGGTTACTTACAAATACAAAGATAATACCGGAAGGGTTTAGTGTAGTGTACTAAGTGTTTCACCGTGCATTTTTATTAGAGCAGCTTTAGAACGACTATATAAAAATCACGGCGCGCTGCTTGGCACCTTGATGGCGAAGTTATCCATCTTGTGAAGATGCGAGTGAATTTCATGCCTTTTAGCAAAAGGTATGGACTATAGTCCCATGGATTTGAGAACGTTGACTCTAAACTGCGGTGTTATTTATACAATCCATGTCGTGCAAATTGAACCTTTGGTAATTTTTGGCCGTTTTCGAGCAGTTGTTTCAGAACACGATACAGTGATGGTGAAAATGCGCATATAGACTGCGTTGTAGCCCCTGTATATTCCTTGGTCCGTCCATATTCGTGTTTTAGCCGCGTTCTTGTTTGTTTAACCCAGGGAGATCGATTGCTAAACATTTCGCCTTCCATACTCTGATAGGGCCCGTTCTCCCGCATGTATGGCATATGAAATATTTCATCCATGTTTTCCTATATGATTTCTAGCTTCTAGCTCTTTCGAAAGGCCTTTGTACTAAGCTGACCAGGCCAAAGATTCTACTTTTTTGTCACTTTGCCAGTGAACCAAATATCACCACGTAACGGTTTTCGAGTAAATTGGCTGTTACGTAATAGGCGCGCACGCCTGCTTTCATTTCCAAGCTTATCTAGAATCATCTGTATTTGGCTACATCAGCGTACATCGAATATCGTACATCGTTACGAAGTTACAAGGGCTGGGTTCAAAGGTGACCTTAGTACATCGTAATGATCAAAAATGATCGCGTCAACTCATTGGAATAGTTACGTGAATAATTGAACCTGGGATTCGAAAGATGGGTAGAAATGCCACGCAATACGGAGCACATTGGTTTCTCTATTATTAGTTCGTTCGCACTCTTTTCATGAATGAGCAAGAAACATTCCTGTAGCACCTACATGTACCCACTAACTGTAATCTGGCTTGACAGACTGCGTGCTTGTAATCCAACTACAAGGTCGTCAAGGGGATTCTACGTAATAAGAATTAAGCGGGCCAAGGGCGGATCGATCGCAGACTTGAAGTACATCGATTAATCTGAGTACTTAACATCTCATTAGTATTGTACTTAACTATCGCCCGTTCGTGTTTACGTACACGCGTCTGAGTACTTTCATCATATGACGCCCTTGGACTTGTTCTCAGGCACGTTCACGGCTAGCGCAAATGACTGCGAATTCTTTGCATCTCTCTCTCCAAATGGAGAGACTTGCTGAGTCATTTTAAATATATTCCAACTGCGTATTCCGCGGCTTATTGAGGATAGCTAAACAGAAAAATAGGTTCTAACGTGCATGGCTCACGATCAACCAAGTTTCGTGAGTGTTGCGATCTTCCCACTCACTTGAGAGAGAGGGGAGGAGAGATTTGAAGCCAATAATACAGTGTGCTAAAATATGCAGCTGCGTTAAAAAAAGCTCTCAAGGTTGCATAATACAGAGGATTTTTTTAGTCACCTCACCCCACAAGCTGCGCATATATTGTATTCTTAACCTCATGCAGTTTAATGGTATCTCTCCACCTTAGCCTGACAGTTAAATGGTACCCCTCCACAGTTAAATGGTATCCCTTCACCTTACCCTTTGCAGTTAAATGGTATCCCTCCGCCTTAACCCCTTACAGTTAAATGGTATCCCTTCACCTTACCCCCTTGCAGTTAAATGGTATCCCCCATCTTACCCCCCTTGCAGTTTAATGTTATCCCTCCACCTTAACCCCCTTGCAGTTAAATGGTATCCCCCATCTTACCCCCTTGCAGTTTAATGGTATCCCTACACCTTACCCCCTTGCAGTTAAATAGCATCCCTACACCTTACCCTTGCAGTTAAATAGAATCCCTTCACCTTACCCTTGCAGTTAAATGGTATCCCTTCACCTTACCCCTTGCAGTTAAATGGTATCTCTCCACATTACCCCCTTGCAGTTAAATGGTATCCCTCCACCTTAACCCCCTTGCAGTTAAATGGTATCCCTCCACCTTAACCCCTTGCAGTTAAATGGTATCCCTCCACCTTAACCCCTTGCAGTTAAATGGTATCCCTCCACCTTAACCCCCTTGCAGTTAAATGGTTTCCCTACACCTTTCCACCTTGCAGCTAAATGGTATCCCTACACCTTTCCACCTTGCAGCTAAATGGTATCCCTACACCTTGCAGGCAGGTTTCTGATTAGCTGCTTATGCGGTCTTCAGTTCAAGAAGCCAGAGCAGTACACCAGAATTTAAATCCGGAGTTTTGATATTGAGATATGATGAATTAATTCTGCGAGTTGTGTGTGTGTGTGTAAACACACGTTTGAGAACCATAACGGCAGTGACAAACTTCCGGTGTCATCGCGTTTCATCCTTCCTCGAACATGATTGTTTCGTCCTTCCTCTTTGTGGCATAGAATGCTGTAAAAGCAAATACTATCACATACTGCTATCAAAGGAGCTTTCTTCCTGTCCAACACAGGCCTATAGTATATTTATCTAACCTCAAGTCTTTATTAATGTTAATCCAATAGCTTCCGCCTGGTCAACCGAGACTGCTGCGCATGCATTAAGCTAGTGCTAAAACAATAAAACTGACAAAGCCATAAAATGTCGGATGTGTGCATTTGGTTAAACCATGTTGGGGGGTGTGCTTTACTTCATGAGTTTATGGTATAGCTTAACTCAGTAAGTGGTTAGAACAATATGACCAAAATCATGCATGAACGTCGGATGTGTGCCGTTGATTAAGTGAAACCTTGTTTGAGGCATGCTTCGTGAGCTTATGGTAGCTTACACATTAAGTTGCTAAAACAATATAACCAAAGTCATACATGAAAATATATGTCGGAAGTATGCCGTTGCTTCAGTCAAACCTCATTGCGGCGCGCTTCGTGAGTTCATGGTAGCTTGCACATGAATTTGCTAAAACATGACCAGTCATATTAAAATATGTCGGAAGTGTGCCGTTGATTCAGTCAAACCTCATTTAAAGCATGCTTTGCTTCATGATTTCTTGACCTGCGGTCTGCGCATTCAACTACTAAGACAACACTAAACCAAATCAAAGTAAAGGAATTAAAATAAAGTCGGCATGCGCATTTGATGAAAACCTTGTATTACTGGACTTCAAATGATTATGCTTCGCGCGTCAAGAGGCATAGAGAATGAACAATTTTAATGCCGTGACCAAGATGCGATCTGAAGGTTTTCTAGCAATTCCCTTTACACAAATTAAAGGCCCAGAATATAAGGGAACAAGTTACGTTTTAAACAATATTCCTATTGAATTGTGCTGAAATAACATTTTTTTTTCACTGGTCCCATTGCGACTATGCTGCTATGCAAACTCTTCGTCTCCGCGTTTCATCAGTTTTTGCAAAACTTATCGTTCATATTTGGAGGGAATTTATTCCGTTGCGTTTTATCAGTATCGGTAATGTAATGGGCACGGGCAGAAACTCAGAAACAAGTGCTTAATCATCCAGTTAGTTCACCGCCCTCTTAAAGAAGTCTTTTAAAAACTTTCAAGTACCTCCTCGGTTTTACCTTCAGATCCTATCTGGATTTTCGCCATTCACATGACTTGAAAAGTTTGACAAATACTTCGGAACTGAATCCATCTAAGATTATTATTATCCTGCAAGAAAATTACCATATAAGGCACTTTGTTCATTTTAGTGGGCGGTGCCAACCGTATCTGGACCAGACAAGCACCAGCACGTTTTAGAAACAGGATTGTCTGTTGTACTATGTGGAATAGCAGAAAGTAATAGTTATAAACTCATCCAACTCACTATTTAATATATTTACAGAGAGTGTATAGGAGTAAAAATGTTCTACACAGGATATACGATTAAGATAATAATCGAATAAATAATAATAGGGAGTTCTTTAGAAGCGCATCCCACGGCTCGGTGGTCTTTATATGTAAGATAATTTCAATTCTTTTTTTCGGTCATAAACCTGCGCGTTCTACGATGACCAATACATGTTGGAATATATTCATAATCTAGTTTCACAAATAAAGGATCTATACGGGCAAATATATTTTGATAAAGTCAGTTTTTTTCAGTGGGTGATTTGGAAAAGCATCCCCCAACATGTGCCATGTTCAGACAACATTCCAAGAAACCACCTTTTCTCAGATTCCGGCTTAGATATTTATATCGATAATGCCTCCTTTTTTATACCAGAAACTAGACCGGCCTTTGTTCTTAGAATTCCTGGAACTTTTCACGCCCGCCGCCTTTTTGACAACAAAAAAAACCTTGTTAAAAGCTCGTTATCCAAAGGACTGTGACAACGCAAAACGCTTTTACAGCTTTCGATAAGAGAGTACTAGAATGTTTCATAAATAGTGTAGATACAGTTCATATATACGTACAATTCATTCTGGCTATCCTAGGACGACAGACAAATTGTAAAGAAGGAGTAGTGGTTTTCTGTGAATGAATTGGAGACCGTCTTAGCCTTTGTTCAGTTCCCTGGAGTGAATTCAAAATGTCTGTTCAATGAAAATCGATAGAAATGCTCAAGTAGCTTAGTTTACTTAGGACAAATGCTGATTCATCGTAAGAAAAAGGGTCATATGGTTTATGATTTCAGAAGTGGCCAATAGATCCTTGGAAGCTCAGTCCAAAGCTTAAGGGGCGTGCATACCTGCATGAGCACTGCAAGCCCACGAACCCGTTATCCACATCTGTAACACGATATCCATATAACAGCATATCCTTCAATTAATCTTGCTATACTTGATATAAATACTTCCTTTCCTTTTTAACCGCGGCATTGGCCTTAATTGTATGGCAAATAAAGACAAAAAACACGGGTCCAGTATGCGGCGGTGTCGATGGCTCATAGCCAACATGAGCCGCCAAGCGCGATAACGAGTTTCGCGGCCTTCAGACTTTTCTATTGTTTTGAGTCTAATTCTCTTTCATCAGGCACGATAAAGATTTCTTTACCAGTAACTCGAATAAAGTATTCATAGGATATCTAAGATTAATCCTAGATACACTTAGGCTGTCTTGTCTGGCGGGCTATGCCTCAAGACAGCCTCACAATACGACCACCTAGTCCAGAGTGTCTTTTATCAGTCGCCTATTCATCACTACACTACCCTTGGTCTTCTTATAAATTGCAAAAACTCTTATCGTTGTTGAGAATAAATAAGAAATCAGAGGTATCTGGAGAGCTATGACTGTATGTTGCCAGTAAAAATTATCGTTAATTGAAGTTCATGTTAGTGCATTATTCGTCATGAGCAGCCGGGAAGTATGACAAGTGCAACGAGTTTATCCAAGATTAGTTCCCTTCCTGTAAGGCGAGATTCATGAGTAAACTCACGAGTCTTCAAAATGCATGTTTAAAATATTTGGATACAAAATATTTGCTGCGTCACTAAAAAATGTCGTGAAACAAAAATTGCAGTTATTAGTGAAAGTTATGACTTCCGACAACTCGCTGGAATAAGACTCCATTGGCACTTGAATAATGCTTCAACATATATAATAGCCAATTGGTACGAAGGGCATTCATATCTTTTCTATCGTTCTAGAGTTATATGGACCTTGAGCTGGAGATATATTTATATCTTTGGGCAATTTAAAAATAAAATGTTTGGGCGGCAAAGACAAAAAAATATGTCACGAAACTGTCTGCAAATGAACCCGTTTCTCTTCTGCAACACTTCAGTATTTTCCACACAGTTTTGTCTAGACCCAGGTTTTGCCCTGATTATGGACAAATTAAATCTAAATGTTGAGAATCTTGTATCAAGAAACGTTGCTGTAAAATTGAAAATCAGTTCATGATTTGGACTTGAACTTGGAAATGTTTTTTTTTCTTTTGTTTTCAGCTGTTATCGAGTGTTATAGTGCACTTCTAAGGGTCAACAAGTTCCTGATTTTTTATTTCAATTTATGAAAGATACAAAAAAGCTACCGTGCGTTTCTTATATAAGGATAATTTTCTCAAAAACAATATTCAAGAGATACGGCAAGACTAGCTAGCTTTGTTCTTGACGTTAATCTGTCCTGGAACATTCATTCAAGCCATCTAGCCGCTTATCGGCCTCTCTCTCTACACTTTGCACTTTCAAGTGCAGAAGTATCAAATAGAGACGGCTGACCAGCTTTGATCTAATTCCTCCCACAAAGCTTGCCCTGGAATTGGGAATTTTAATAGTTTTGGTTGCCTGAATTACTAGCTAGTTAGTTAGCTAGTTAGCACGAGAAGAAAGGAAGGATGCATGGATACATGAAATAAAATATGGGAAAAGAAAAAATATCAGTCAAATGGTCAAAACTCTGCTAGGACAATACAAATATATGAAAATAAATCAACCGCTTTAATCCGTTATTCACAACAGCAACATTTGTACAAGGCCACTTCATTTCTAACGCGATCTAAAACCTTTGAAGAATCCACGAACGTTATTTGAAAGATTTTATCGAAGTCTAAGAAGCACTCCAGCCAGTGCGTAACCCATGGAATCACAAGATCCTTATTACTCCAAAACATTGCCCCTTGTAAAATACGATTAGGATTAACCTTGTTCATTAAGAAGGAAATGACAGCAAAAATATGGGTCTTTTTGACAAAATATTTTCTTTGCCGACGAAGGGAGTTTGTTCTCAGAGTTTTGGGAATGTCAAAGATAGCATCTCGTGTTGAAAACTTTCTTTTGTGTGTCGACTCCGACTTTGCGTTTGTGTGTCTGAGATTCATTCTCTTTTTGCGCAATAAAATAGTTAGCTTATCAAGATTGAAAACCCCACTTCATATCGGAGTCAAGTCTACGCCAACTTTTGTCTTCGCTCTGGTAGAATGGGGGGCATTGAAATTAGGGATATGAAACATCTCCTAGTTTAGTAGTAGATCTTTAAATGACAAGATCTTTCATAGAGTTTGACGCAAGCAAAACTTTGCAAATAAAAAAGTGATCGACGCTTTAGAAGAGGAAGCAGCGCCACAGCTAAATTAAAATCATGTGACGAATTTTTTTTACTTCACATGATTCGTTTCCTTTTTAATGCAGTTCCCAAGCTCAAAAAATGGGAAGACGGGGAAGCAGTAGATAATTTTGCTTGCAAATATAAAATCGTGCGCCGTCTCATGCCTCTACCCAGCGCTCTTATTGCCACGTTAACCCATAGCTAGATATCCCGAGCGTCAACTATTGCGTTAGATATTGCAACACGTAAAGAAACACAAACATTGGTTACTGACGATCTATTTTTGGGTACAAAAAACGTAACTTTTTATTGGCGAAAAAAATGAAACTTTCAGTCGATGTTTGTCTGAGTTCGTTTAGTTGCGTAAATTTGATAACCATACGGATGTGACCGAGTATTCTCGTTACATCACCACCACTCTGAACTTCTTGAACTTCTTAAGACCGTGTTTTTTTAACGCAGCTCAAGTTCGCAGTACTCACGTGGCTGTCTGGCTTATATATAGGGTTCGCTGGACGTCCCAGCATCAGAATTTCTAGACACCCAACGAACTGCAAAGAAGTAGTTACGAAAAAACGCGACTGCAAAAGACGAACGTCAAAAATGACCTCCTTATTTGGACAAAAAGTTTTCTGCTGTGCAATAGTACTAGTTATGGCATGCTTCTCGGACAAAGTGAAGATGCTGCTACAGAAGGGCACCATTAATCAGACGATTCTCTTATACCTTCATTCACTGGCCATTAGTTCGTGGATTGGCATACAAGCTTGGGTCATCTTTGTTGCTGGTAAGGCATAGCTTTTTTGATTCTTATCATTTTCAGTTCTAGACATAAAACACTTTGAATTCTTGACGAGAAAAGAGAAAATCCGAAGAAACTTTTAAGACGCATCTGAATTCAGTCCGAGGGTTAAGCCGAGAGACACGGTCAATTAAAAATAAAAAGACATTTTCTCCAAAATGCTCTTTTCTGCTGACGTGGAGTTTGAGAAAACTTCTAACCGGTTTGTGTTTCAACAGGCATAACAATGTACTTCAACATGCCTCGTCACGTGTTTGGGCACATCCAATCAAAACTGTGGCCACTCTACTTCAGGATTGGTACAAGTCTGACTATCATCGCACTCTTAACCAATGGGGCGGTTCTTCAACTCAGAGAGAAAAAGACGAAAACTGAAGAATTCCAGGTTGGTAACTTTTGCCGGACTTTGTCTCTGCACTACGCTTATTTATGCCTCCCTTCGCTCCAATTCTCGCAGTGAACTCGACCTGTAATTCATATTGTTTGATTATAAAACAACATCTTTCTTGCCCGGCGTTGTCTGGGTGTACCTATAGGATTCTTTGCTTGTTCAAGATCATAACATTCTATTTTGACTTTTTCCTGCAGCATATTTCTGGTCTGCTCGTCTCACTCTTATGTGGCGTCCTGAACTGCTTCTATTTTGAGCCCAACGCCACACGACTATGGATGGACCGATTTGCTTTTGAGAAAGAACGAGGCTTTGGGAACGAGATTGGTCCGATCAAGAACAAAGAACTACTGGCCAACCCTCAGTACAAGGTTCTCACGCACAAGTTCGCAATGTTCCATGGGATGTCATCACTTGCAACAGTGTTTTCTTTCATTGGCGGTCTAGTATACTTATGGTACCTAACATGTCACTTAATCAGCACATAAATGGTGGAGCAAAGGCTGATACCAGCGGAGCGTGCTGCGAAGAAAGACGATCCTCTCCCTGAGAAGTCTGACCTTCGAGTCAAGAAGCCTTTGGCTAGGTTTACCATAGAAACGTGAGTCCCCGCTAACGTGCATAGCCTACGAAGACGACCTCGTCGTATCTCCGAGAACTTAGAAGAAAAGCCTTGAAATGCGCGGAAAAAAAGCTACAATTAGAAAAGCGAGTTCCAAGAACTTTCCAATGAATCACAGCTGTCGAGCATTTTAAAATGTGTTTATGGACCAAATGCTTTCTATATTTATAAAAATAGCACTAAACCAATTTTTTAAGTTATGAAATAATTTATATATATGAAATATTTTGGTGGTCATTACAGAACTGCGATATCGAATATCACATGTTATCCATAACAGTATAAATAGTATTTATACAGCATGAAAGGTACAGCTAGTGAACAATGCGGTGGTATTTATATTTTTCAGTATAAATATGGCGTTTTTATTGAAAGAATTGTGTATAAAAATGTGATGTGAAAGTCGCGTGTTATGGCACCAACAAACTATGAAAATATGAAAAAATGAATAACATTAGAATATTATTAACAATTGATAATTGTAAATAGTATCAAGGAAAATAAAGTTGAAATGACGACGAATTTTGAATAAATTTTAAAAAGAGAGAACAAGTCAACAAGTGGAAATATGAAGAAAATAAAGAAAATAATCAGTTTAAAGGATTGTTTCTTCTTTCCCAAAGCTCGTTTGCCTAATTTTCAGGGAATATGATCATAAGATTTATCGAAAAGGGTCAAGATATTTTATCTGCATCTCTCCCTGTTTTACTTTTCATGGTAGTTGGGGCCCAGTTAATTATACCCGAGTTACAAGACGTCAAACGTTTTTTGGGTTAGCGGCTAAGAAAACGCAGAAAACTACTTTCTAAGACATCAGCTCTTTTGCTTGGCATCAGGAGACAGCATAGATAGTTCTATATACAATAAATTTGCTGTTTCCTCTGAAAAATAGGGCTCAACATCTAAGGCAATTATTCGACTCGACAATTACAACTTCAACGTCTCAACTGGGCCTTAACTGCAACGCACAAGAAAAGCCTATAGTAACATTTGTTTTAGAATTTCTATTAATAAGCAGTTTAGCTCGATATGTGGGTTCGCCTGGTTCATATCCTGCAAGCCTAACTTAACGGAAAGCCCCTGGAATGCTAATGAGAGACCTAGGAAACATGAAACACAGTACATGATCCGCCTCTGCCTTCTGCGTGATCGTAAGTTCAACCTTGAAAATAATCTAGCGTAGGTTTGCGTTGAAATGATTTGTTATTTCGGATACAATTTACCGCACCGCGGAAGATCCGGGAATATCACCAAAGCAATTACATCATAACAGTTTGCTGAGCTAAAAGTTTGATAATCCATAGAACTAGAAGCCTTGAATCAGCTTAGAATATTCTTAGCGTGAAATCCGCGACAGGAAATTGAACCGTAAATGGGGATCCAGCCTGCAGCTGCCTGAGGGGATATATAATGCATTTGCCGGGCCACCATGATAATAACCTGTAATAACAATCTCCCACAGATGTACAGCTTTGCTTTCAGTTGGGAAAGATGCCGGAAACATCTCGTAATTGAGAGGTTTAACGAAGTGCAAAGTCCAACACCGCCTTCGGTCAAGAAAATATTATAATCTTTAACAAAAAAAAAGGATAAAAAAATGGTTCATGTGGTCTTCGTGGGTCTTTAGTGGTTCAGTTTTCTTCTACAACCACTTATAATCTTTAGCTACAGGCCAACCACGACGATTTGAGTGGCATGGCTCCCCGTAAAAGTGACCTCAGTGCATGTGGTTTATCAGGATATTCTTTATTGTGGTCGATTCAGGCCTAAATGTGTTCTTTGATTAAACTATGGAACTTTTTTTAAAATCTATGATTCAATTCACCGATCTCGCCGACCAATAAGCCATTTTTCAGCACATTTCTTTCCTTGTTTTCATTCATTTTGTCGTTTTTCAAATTTCACTTCCCGGTTGCGCAGCGGAAAAAAAACAAACGTGTGAATGAAAAAACACGCACGCGCATTTTCGCGCACTTTTTTGTGGCGGGAAAATTACTTTCAAGTCCAGTCTTTCTCTTCCTCCCTTGGAATGCCTGGTGGACATTGTGGTTTCAGAAACTTTCCAACTTTTTAGAGTGTAAAAGTTTTATTTATTCGTCCATGCTTTCGCGAATATTTCGGATACCAGATTCAAAACCCAACACAACTTCCAAAGAAGAGCTTCAGAATGTCCTGGCGACGTTTGTTGACAGAAATACGACCCACAGAGAGCCCCAGAAGATGCTACTTGCAGGGCCTCATTCATGTGGAAAGACATCTCTGCTCTTTTCTCTTGCTGTAACTTACGCAGAAGAAGGGGAAAACGTCTTGTTTATCTGTCCTAAGAAAGTTTCAAGGCTGCCAGTTCTTCCAGAGGGAGAAGAAAAGCCTCCTACGAGTATTTTACGTAAAATACATATGGTTTATTTGGAGACAAGAGAGGAGTTTCTGAAATACATGGCCTCTGTCCATTGTAGTAACCTTGACGTGGTATTTCACTGTATTATTGTGGATGGTTTGGACAGCTACGTTACTGGAGGTGCCAAGAACGAGGATTTGACTATAATAGCGCGACTTCTGGCATTTACTGTGGATGCCTATAGCTTTGAACTGGAAAAAATGTAAGTAAATCATCACCAGTAGATGATGACTAGCTGTAGAACTAGCTTGGACTGCGTCGGTGTTTAAGTAGAATCAAATATATTGTGGTGGATAATTTTATCACCGTGGTTGTGAAACAGAAACTGACGTTTTGGACGTTAGTCCTTCGTCGGAGTCAGGACTAACGTCCGAAACGTCAGTTTCTGTTTCACAACCATGGTGATAAAATTATCCACCACGACATATATAAATCATCACCAGTTGTTGCATAATACAGTACATGCTGAAACACACACTACTAATGCTAATGCTTTTGTCTGCATTAAATAATTGCTAAATTGGTTTCAGCATGCTAATATTATACCTCTTTTAGCTTGAGCATGTTATAATTTCCTATTTCAGATGATGCTGTAATCCCTAGAGTATTACTACTTTGTTAACAGTTGTGCAAGGATAAAACAATACAGTAGTCATTTACTTTAGGGACCAATCGTTTTTTACGTCGCAGAGGGGTGGGGGGTGGTTTTGGGAAATTGAATTTGTACCCCCCTCTAAAATTGTGAAATAGAAAACGTACCCCACCCCCTTTCAACGCTACAGAGACATGTAAACCCAACGAAATCTGACCATTTAAATAATGTACCCCCCATTTTCACTGATTTTTAAAAATGTACCCCCCTCTATTTCCCCCGCCCCCCCCCCCCCCTGCGATGTAATAAACGATCAGTCCCTTAAGCAAAAACCATTGCTGCATGCCCAAGTACAAGGTGTCAGTTTGCAGAATCCAGAATTGGATTTGAAATCTCTTTGTGACATAGGTGAAGGTAGTTGTTTTTTTAGGGCTGGGGTCGGGGTGGTGGGGGTGAGTGTGGGGGTAGCGGTGGTAGTGGCGGTGAAAGTGGACTGTGGCATAGATGGGTATGGGGTACATACGCTCTCCCCAAAGATTTGATCTTGGTTCCAAAATTCAATTACCGGTACCTGACCTTGAGTTCCTGTTGAATTTGTAGTGGGAATGCAGAGGTTTGGCGACTTTTTAAAAGGGAGTAAGGAAGGTTTGATATTATTTCCTGAGTTTGCACCAGAATTAAAAAAAAAGGTTTTGTAGTTATGGAGGTGTCAAGAACCATTTTACTTCAAAGGAAACAGTCTCTTCAGGAAATCAAGCATACTTGATGCTTGTCATTCAACTACTTGAACCTTTAGTCAGATTGAACCTATTATAGATGAGTGGATCAATGGTCAAACAAATAGGCACAAGGACGTGATGTATTAACCAATATTTTGTGTAAGATTATACTTGTTTATCTGATATTTAGTTGGGATATGTGACTTCTTGTCATGAACTTTGATAATTCCCCTTGCCTCCTAGCAGTTTTATGTACTTAAATGCTAGGATAAGTAACTTAATGATTTTCAATTCAACCTGTTATTCAACAACTTTGGTAGGTGTGTGGGCTATGGGAGATATAGAATCTGAAAATCAGCCATGGGGTCTTCTAGAAATTAATTATTGCAATATAGCACAAAATACATTTTATCATTGATTGTTCGTCTCCTTTAAGGTGTTTATTTCTTACTTCAAAATTGTAATTTAGTATATATGTTAGCTGCGCATACGGATCTGGATGTGCGAGTGTGCCTACCCTAGCTTTAGTAACATACATGTTGATTTTTACAAAGGGAGGAAAATCGGAGAACATGGCGAAAAACACTTGTGTCAGGAGAGAATAACATATCAAACAAACTCAACTCACATATAATCCTTCCTGTCTAAGCTGGGGCTTGAACAGGGGTCACAGTGGTGAGAATCGAGTGGTAAAACACTACACCACCCATGCTTGGGAAAGAAAGCAATGATTGACATCCTGGTTGTATAGAAAAAAGACATACTCTTTAATATTACGTTTACATGTATTTTACAACCATCACTCCCTGTAGGGGCTCTTCTGTGAGGTTGCCCTCCCAACCCAACCCAATCCCTTGAAAATCCCAACTGACAAGGAGGCAAACCAGTTGGCTATTTACAAGCATGGTCGAGAGAATGAATTTAATCAAATCGGAATCATAACAAATACAGACTCAGCTAGTGGTCATGGCGGACCATCAGGTTGCAAGACCAACACCATCACCACTTGGCCACGCTACCTCCTGAATGATGCTCAATATAATTTTTTGCCTTACAGGAAAAAAGAAGATGTAAATGCTGCCAATAGCATGTTGATTATATCCATCACCATAGAAACCAGCAGCGTTCCATTCCCAAGACAAAACCTCTATGAAAGGTGGATGGATTACATCCTGAGAATAAAGGCAAGAAAGGATGTCTGCAAACCTAGTGAAAGACAGTTTGAATTGTCTGTCCTTCCTCCACAGTGTAAACAAGGTGAAAGTAATATGTTAATTGATGTCAATTACTTTTTATCTGAGGAACATTTTAGTGTTTCTGAGATTTCAGCATAATGTTTTGGGCTTGGGGATATAAATGTTTGCAAGTGTGTACCTTGTCAGATAACTAGATTTCACTTTCACAAAATCAAGTTATACCATGTAAAGCTCAAACTATTGTTAACAATTTGCTGACAGTTCACTGTCACCTCATCAACCCATGACTGTTAAAGGTCCAACAATTTTGAACTGTTGAACAGCCAACAAAACTGCCAACAAAAAGTAATAGTTGAATGATGAACATTCAACAAACGTTCATCAAATGGCCAACAAAGAGCTCACAAGATGGCTCAACAAATATGTGTGATCATAGTAAAATCACCAAGAAATTCCCTCATGTTGTTTGCATGCACAACCTGGATTTGTGATACGATCAGCATTTATTAGGTCCACACTCAAAAGGTGCAACAAAATTGACAGAGTACAAGGGCGATCCAGTAATTTTATGAGAGGGGGGTCTAAACATCGAGAGGGGGTCCAAACATTAATTTTACTCTAATAGTTTGAAAAAACTAAATTCCAGGAAGACAATCAATTGAACCTCAGGTATGACGGGGGGAGGCAGGACCCCCCTGACCCTCCCCCCTGGATCTGCCCTTGGAGTATCTTTGACCTACACTAGATATTCTAATTCCCTGTACGGGCAAGCTATGAAGAGCTTTGCAATGACAGTACAGTTATATCCCCCGCAATTATTTAGACCTTCCTCTCCTCTCCCCTAGAAGTCCTCCCCTGGCAGGCCCTCTAAAGGGATGTATGGGTCCATTTAGTTGGGCTATTTTTTCCCAAGCACACTAATTTATTTTGGAGTATTTAATGATTAAGCAGAAGAAGTAACACAGTTACACCTAACAAAACATTTATAATTAGCAGATTAAGGGTATATTAGATTGCAGTCATTGTTGTCCAAGTGCTGATATATCTTTGTTTGACAGACCTAAGAGTGCCAGAGATAGATATTTGCATCACACAAACACTTGTCATTTGTTGATGCCTTAGAGCTAAATATCATCCAGAAAAATGTTTGAAAAAGTTTATCAGATGTATCAAAATTATATGTTGTGGAATAGTAATCTTTATTATGAAAATACATATTTCAGGCTAAATTATTAAAAAGCTTTATTTTACTTTCCGTAAATCTAAACATCCTTTATATTTTATTTAAAAAGCTTTTAATTTTTTAAGATGAATTTTTTAATGTTTTTGAATATTAAAATAAACATTTTTAAAAAAGGTTTGTAATGTTAAAATATTAAAACCAAGAAAAAATGAATAAAACAGATCTTATCTACCTGAAGAATTATATAAAAAACATTTTTCATTCATTTTCGTATGAGATATTTCTCTCAAATAAAATCAAAAAGAATTATTTTATTTTCTGAGGTTTCAATATATTTTTCTTGGTTCTTAGCATTTTTTAACAGTTTTTGTTATTCAGTCCTAATATTCTGGCTAGAGGGTCTGAAAATAATCTCTTCATATTTCTTTGAGTAGATCATCATCTATTTCCTTAAAAACCATTGTCTGTTTCAGCCATCGCGTTGACAGCATCTCTCATCGTCTCTGTTTCCATCAACGGTATCCTAGCAACAGAACCGATTCCCTCCCAGTCTTCGCTCCAACAAAAGACCGTGAGTCGAGTATTGATAAACAAACCAAATTATGCGTTCAAACAAATAGTGACTTTCAGCGATGAAACGTATTGTAATCAAGCTTTCTAGTCCTTCAGAAGAGAACTTGTTTCACGAGCGCGTCCGAGTATCAACACCAGATCGACCTGCGCCCATGAAGGAACTAAGCCTTGGGAATGGCGAGTTTAAAATCGCGGACGAGGAACATCGAGCAATCAGCCCGACCAAGGCAGATAGTCAGCCGGCTAAAATACAGACCACGAACCAAAGGATGTTAACCACCGAAGAGAATAACAACGAGTTCAATGATCAGAGAGACGTGGTGGACACGCCGGTCATATCGAATGAAATCGCGGATTTAAACCCTTTAAAAACATACTGTACGAACTGTGGTGAGATGGTAGGATTCGATGAATTTGAATCTGAATTGAATGCGACGCGCAAGGAATTGGAGGCGAAGAAACTGGAGGTCGAAGAGATCAAAACAAAACTAGAAGACGAGCTGTTTGAGAGATTAGAGGAAATCGGTCATCTAAAGGTCATGTTAGAAAGAACTGTTGCTGAGAATGTCAAGCTTCGTAATAACGAAAGTATTACAGACGACAAAGTTCTGGATATATTGGGTGAGCTGGAAATGTGGAAGAGAATTGCGCAAGAAAATGCTGTGAGGCGGGATACGTCAAGGAGTATTCTGGAGGACGAGACGGAGTCTTTCGAAAATGAAATAAAAGAATTGAATGAAAAATTAATGGAATCGGAAAAAAGCAATGAGGTGTTGAATCTTCGGGTTAGTGAACTCGAAAATGAAACCTGCGAGTGTGGAAAACGATACAGTCGAGGGAAAAGCTGTGATCTTGACGACAGTTTGAATAGCACTGGCGACACGATTCGAAGCAAAATAAAAACGAATGAAATACTGAATCTAGAAAATGAGAAACAGATTCTGGAGTTATCGAGCGAGCTGAACGAAATTTATAGAGAACACTTCAGTTTTCAAGAGAAATTCTCAGAAATGCAAGTACTTTTGAACACCAAGCAAAAAGAGCTTGAAGACGTCAGGAACGATTATGAAAGTCAAAACATCGAAATTCAGAATTATAAAGAAAAGAATGCAGAATTCAAAGATGTTATCGTAGCAACCTGCCAGGATAATGCGCATCTTAAAAATCGCCTGGAACAACAATCTAGAGATTATGCAGAGTCGAAGAAAAAGTTGATTGTCTTAGAAACAGAAACGGGATGGTTGAGAGATGCTCTGAAAATTGTTCGTCCGTCGACGTCTATGGAATAGATGGCCATGTTTTTGAACCTTCTGTATATGTTTTGGAACATGACGTCAGCTGGTCGATTCAAAAGCTGAACAATGAGATACCAAAAACATAGTATTAAGTTACAGTCTGTGTTTTGAAAAACTATGATCCAAAAATAGTAGCAAAAAGGGATTATTCCCACAGGATTATACGAGTTGTGGCACGGTTTTTTGGCTTTTAAGAAACAGGAAATTGCTTTTTTTAAAGCGAGTACTAAATGAGTAGAGCGTCTATGGACGCGGTTTTAATATTCATGGCACGCGGCAAGTATCTTAATGGAAAAGAAAAAAGAAAAACAATTTGAATAATGGTGAAGATTTATCATTCGAAATTGTATCCCCCGGGTGCCTTAATCTAATTGACTGAATATTCTTCAGGAAGTTAAACCTAAATAAAATAGATATATAAATTTCAAATACTAAAATAGATTTTTCCTGTTCCATTCTTCAATTATTTTGGAGAAAACAGTTTGTTAAAATATTTATTATTTAACATGCTTATAAATATTAAATTTGACCGTTTTTATACTTAGTGTAAGTTGAAATCTAAAATTTCTGGAAATAATGGATTTTTTTGGTAGGATGCCATTAATATCATTAAAGTAAGAGCTTGATGTCAATGCTTTCAAGATGAACTTGTTCAAGAATAAATACATTCATTTGAGTGTGTTATTTCGAGACATATCTACAGTTATTTTTGGCTGCTAACTCCTGTCGTGGGTCTGTACGTTGACGTTTGCGGAAGCCCTTTCAGTGCTAATTAATCAAAAAGAAAGATTTCTGATGATACACGTCTATAATATATTTTCATCAAAACAAGCCCTCAAACCTCAGTCAAAGCAACGCATTTGCTGTTACATTACAGTGATAAAATAAATTGATGGTTTGAAATGATTATTAGTACCATTTTAGAAAGCCCTCTCAGTGCAAATCCTTTAAGCCTGGTTCTCACTAGCGACGCAAGCATAAGTGCAACGACATACGCAAGCGCAGATAGTCCTTCACGGTTAGTTAGTCCCTTTCTTTTCGAGAAGAACAAAACATTCAGTCGACCTTGAAGGACTATCTGCGCTTGCGTATGTCGTTGTGCTCATGCTTGCGTCGCTAGTGAGAACCAGGCTTCAGTAAGGATTACAGCGCGTTTCGGTTGAGCTTGGAACGACGAAGTTTTATCGATAAGTTTGGTCGATAAGTTTTCGTGGGAAAAAAGGATGTTGTCAAGGCGAATTATTGAAGTTACTAGGGAAATTAGGAAAAAGCCCGTGCAAATGTGAAATAGGCACGTGCAAGTGTGAAATAGGCACGTAGACTTCCATCGCAACTTCGGTTATTCGCCTTATCGATAAAACTTTAGCCATTCCAAGCTCAACAATACGTGTCAATGAAGATTGTCATCGAACAAACCCAGCTCAGAAAAATGCACTTTTGTCAAACTTAACTGTTATAAAACGTTAATGATTTATTAATGACTATTAGTAGTATTAAAATATAAATGGTTATTTATAACAGATTACTACTGACATAACTAGGAAGCTCTCTCAGTGTTAATTACTCAGATTTCTGACTTCTTAAGTCGATGAATATTCAGAAAAAAAGCGTGCATCTTGAATTATTAAACAGTTATAAATACATGGTGATTTATAAATGATTACTGGTAACATTACTAGGAAGCCATCTCAGTGTCAATCTCTCGGAATTTTAACAGACGTAAAAAAATCATCTAAAAAAGCCACTTCAGTACAACGCTTTGAAGTTGTAAAATTAAAGACGTAAAATTCTGACAGATTATTAGTATGTTTTAGGATGCCTTAAAGTGTCAGTCACTCAATAAAAAATAAAACAGGCGGAGACCTTTCTGAGATTCACTCAATGAAGATTTTCATCAAAACCAGCCGACTTCCGAAACAAATCCATATCTGATAAATTCAAAAAAATAATGTTTATTAAAGCGCTCTCGCACTAATTGGGGACACTTTCACACACACACACACTACCACTACATTATATATTCTATGCACACAACTCTCAACTCACATGTTGATTTTTACGGAGGGATGTATTTTTCTGTTACATGTTTAGTTTCATCAGATAAATCATTCGATGATTGATGAATGATTCTGGATCTTTTTCTTAATTGTCTGGGAAGCCATCTCAGTGTCACCGTTGGTACATTTTCCACGATTACAATTCTGATCAATGAAAGGCTTCCTTTTAAATGAAATAAAACAAATCGAGGATTTATAGATGGTTTATCATTTGATATGATATTGGGAAAGCGTGTGACGACAGGTTGGTAGTTTTCTCACAACTTTGATCAAAGGAAAAATTTTAACACCTATTTGGGATCTGTCATGAATAGGTTACTTACACCTTAATAGAGGCTTTGCACCATCACGTGATGGCAGCCATAACAGGAGACAGGAACAAAGGATCTTTTCCATCTGGGAAACTACACTCTTTCTCGTGGAAATGATTTTAGTCCGGATTCTATTGTTCCTACCCCCAGTCATGGCTGCCGTCACGTGATGGTGCAAAGCCTCTATACTATTATCAGTCATTATTAGTAAGCCCGTTTACATCAGTAGAATAATCGCGCGACTTGACTCGTGATTTCAGTAACGATTTTATCGCGACCCGAAAATCGCCACGATTTGCACTTAATTCCGATCATATTTCAATTTTCGGCGACATAGCTGCGATAAATTTGCCAGTGTTAACGAGTCTGTACGCTACTCCAATTTGGGGAGAGGGAAGAGGGAAGGGGTTAACGCCAGGTCTAAAGAAGGGAAAGGGACACCAACAAATTTCCTTACCATGGAAGTGTCCAAAAGGTTGAAAGTTGACTTCCAACAAATTTCCTTACCATGGAAGTATCCAAATGGTTGGAAGTTGACTTCCAACAAATGCCCATACCATGGAAGTGTCGAAAAGGTTGGAAGTTGACTTCCAACAAATTCCCATACCATGGAAGTGTCGAAAAGGTTGGAAGTGGACTTCCAACAAATGCCCATACCATGGAAGTGTCCAAAAGGTTGGAAGTCGACTTCCAACAAATGCCCATACCATGGAAGTGTCCAAAAGGTTGGAAGTCGACTTCCAACAAATGCCCATACCATGGAAGTGTCCAAAAGGTTGGAAGTTGACTTCCAACAAATTTCCTTACCATGGAAGTGTCCAAAAGGTTGGA
>WUCR03312538.1:0-12004 GCA_009858155.3 Phymanthus crucifer
TCATGTGTCTTCTCGTGCACAACCGTTGGACAAAGAAATGATACTCTAGGGAATGACACGTGGTCTGAAATGGGAAATCATTGTAACGTAACTGAAAAGGTCTATTGATATGATACAAAAACTGCAAGGTATCCGCCTCAAATGGGAAAACACTACCCCAAAACCGAAAATGCCCATTACAGAGCGCAAGGACTGGTCCAAAATAATTCAATAACAACAACAACAAGATTTATTACCTTTTGATGGAAAATAAAATGATACTAACATGGTTAATCCTTTGTTTAGATATTTAGATGGATTTGGACCCCTTCAGATCGGAGGTGTTGCCAACCCCAACCTCGATTACCCGGATATTCCATATAAGGGATTCCGAGGCTGTATTAGGAACATTGAGGATAATAATGTCATGTACGATCTAAAGAACCCCTTGAGGGTAGTCAATGCGCCTGAAGGCTGTGAGCTTGCCAAACCATGTCCAGATTGTAACAATAAGGGCTACTGTGAACCGTTGTTGGCCAGGGCCAGTATCTGCGTGTGTAACGTTGGGTACAGTGGCGATACCTGTAAAGAAAGTAAGTGGAAACATTATTTTTGCGCGCGCGTGCATTGTTTGAATTCTTTTGAAATCAGTCGCCATCTATTAATAAATCAATCAGTCAATCACCAATCAACTATTCAGTTAATCAAAGGGCCTTCCGTTTTGCTAAGTCTTTGTATATGCTGTTTATGATTTTGTCATCTTACAAGTAGCATAAAGATGTTTCTCCCCCTATATTTGTTGCACGACTAGCAACTATGTTGGACCTAGTATAATCTCTTTCTGGTCTTTGTAACAAAGAAAATTTGTTTGGCACCAGGTGGTTGAACGAGTAGGAGTCGCTTCCAAAGTTTCACTGCAACAAATGAAACCAAAAGAAGCATCTTGCGCATTGTGTTTGGATGCATTTCCTCTGACTTTCTCACTTGAACTGATTTATTTTTATTTGCAGGAGGCAAAGCTACCTTCTATCTAGATAACAGTTACACTCAGTATTTGGTAAAGACGTCAAGGAGAAAGCGTCGTGAACTGGTTCCTCCACCCACATCTCTGCTAAATAAGTACTACACTGCTATTACTTTGCAAGTAAAAGTCGAACCAGATGCCTCGGATGTGGTGGTGTTCTTAGCATCCAACCATATGGGAACTGAGTTCCAGAGAGTTGATGTGAGTATTATTATCCTCATTATCCATCGATCATTAAGGTACGGTAATACGAGCAACAAAATCCTGGAACTCGCCGCGCAACATTGTTACGTTGCAAGTTGTAGAGTAAATGTTTCTCGTATTACCACACTGCGCGCAACGAATTTTTATTGCTGCAGAAATTAGAAAGTGCCTCTACTTCGTGCAACGAAGTGGCGCAGCAAAAATTAGGATGGTAAAACGGAAGCGTTTACCCTGCAACTTGCAACGAAACAGTTTTGCGCGAAGTTGAACGATTTTGTTGCTCGCATTACTGCACCTTAATCCATCAGTCATCATCATCATCATCAACATCCAACACTAACATGTTCATTGTCATCATCCATCGTTCATCATCATCATTAACATCCAACACTAACATGTACATTGTCATCATCCATCGTTCATCATCATCATTAACATCCAACACTAACATGTACATTGTCCATCATCCATCGTTCATCATCATCATTAACATCCAACACTAACATGTTCATTGACATCATCCATCGTTCATCGTCATCATCCATCGTTCATCATCATCATTAACATCCAACACTAACATGTTCATTGTCATCATCCGTCAGTCTTCATCATCTTCAGATCCAACACCACTACCACCATCGTTGTCGGCATCATCTTAATAATAATCAGTATCATAATTGTAACCTCCATCGTCTATCACGACGACGAAGAGACGACCAGCAACACTACCACTACCACCATTAACAACAACAGTACCACCCTCTACCCCTGTACCCCTCCATCACCAATAGCAACAAGAGTACTGCCCTTCACCGGCTACCGCCACCAATAACAACAGCAACAACATCACCAAGATTGCCATATTTTTATCAAAGATTACCAAATAAATCTGAAATGGCGTGCAATATATTTCCTTTGTCTCAGAGAATCTCTTGGATTACCTTTTCACATTTCCTCAATATATGACTTTCTTTCATTTTTTGCAGGTCAAAGACCATAAACTACGATACATCCTTCGCCTTGGCAACAGAATGTTAATTCTAGGTTTCCCTCAGATCAATGCCACAGATGGTGTCTACCACACCGTGGTGGTACGCCGCCGTGGCAACCGAGCAACCTTACAGCTTGATTACAAAGGCTACCAACGCGGGAGCACTCGTGGAGAGCGCACACTCTTAGACATGAACGGTGGTACATTATTCGCCGGTGGTCTCCCTAACGTGACGGTTGTACGTATAGTAGAAGCTATCGTTCTCCATGATGGCAACATCATTTCCCCAGATAGTACTGGCGTAGCATTCGGCACTGGTTTTGGAGCTGGAGTGTCTGCTAACCTCGAGAGTTTGAAGCAGTACTACAAGATTGCTTCAGATTCTGCTGGATTTTCTGCAGTTGCTAACAACGTCAAGGGCGTATCTCTGAAAAACCTACACGTGTCCAGCGGTGATGCTGGTGGGCAGCGCAGGCGATCAAAGAGGGCGCCTCAGGCTGTGTCAGTTTTGGGTGACTTCGGAGGTAAGATATAAACGTTTGTACGTTTGTTGTACTTTCGAGATTGTACTTTGTTGGTAACATGGCATTAACATACATAGAAGATTTACCTTCATATTCATGATCATCATGATCATCATTACCATCATTTAGGGAACAATTCAGCAAAGTTGTACGTCTAAGTTTCCCAAATCTTCACTTTAGACAAACAAACGGAAACTTTAAAAATTTTAGATCATGACCAATATCCCCCTCCCCCCTCCCCCCCTCCCCCGCCTGTGAACATTTCTAAACAATTACTGTTTCTTTTCCAGGTTGTATCGCCGGTGCCAGCGTAAATGGAGCTGACCTTGAAAGTGACCCTTCCATCACCGTCAAACGTCAGAATGTGGTCGATGGCTGTCCTTGCTTGGTTAATCATTGTCTGAATGGAGGAACATGCGTGAACGCTATGCCTCCATACTGTATCTGCCCTCCTGGCTGGACAGGACCTCGTTGTGAGACAATTGTCACTTCACCTCCTGTTGGTATGTATCGCCACACAATGTTGTTGTCCAGTATGGTCCATAATGGGACCCAACCTTTTAATCTTGATGTGTCTTAACTTCGTCCCAAGGCTACTCTCTTCGCTGTTTGGCATGACGTCACATCTGATTGACCTCGCACTCGTATTACAGTTAGCTCCAAATGCGTCCATCATCCTGCAACTGTCAGAGCTGGCAAAGAGTAGCCTAGGGACGAGGTATCTTTAGAAGATGCCGAAATATCACTTTTGGCTCGCTGTTTTAATTTTCGCTTGGAAATAGCTACATCTTATATGACTTGACCATTCTTTTCATTGCCATGCGCTGATCGAGATAACAGGCGCGACATTGGAATGGAGGACTACACTGCCATCAAACGAATGTACCTTTTAACAAACCCCATGTACGATTGTGTACTCTAGACGACATTCTATTGATTAGCCGAGCGGGGAGCAATAAAAACTGTGGTAACATGCGAATTGGCGCGTTTGGTGCTTAAGCGGAGTGGTGTATAACTCCACTGTTTTGTCTAATGTTATATTTTATAACATAGGCACTCGTCCTGGTACTCGGTGGATAAGTCCAGGAGTTGTTGCCATGATCCTCGTGGTACTTATCGCAGTACTTGTGATAGTCGCTGCTTTATTAATCAAGAAACGCCCTGTCGTGGCCCCTGTCGTCTTAGACCACGAGGAAGGACACGTCCATGATAACGTACGACTCTACCACGAAGAAGGCGGCGGAGAGGAAGACAACCTCGGCTTCGACATTACGAAACTTATGAAGTATACTTACATCGAGACAACCATCCCTCCCCGGCATCCGGATTCTCATATAACCGAAGGGAATGTGGATGTGCCGGAGAATGCCCCCTTGCTCCAGGGTGCAGCACCTCCTCCATCTAGTGGCCCTGCTTTTGGACTGACAGGGAGACCAGGACCCAAGATGCCTAAGTACGTGGAGGGGGATGATATTGGCGACTTCATTACAACTCGAGTCACTATCACCAACAGAGAGGTATGCAAACCGTATTATATCAATAGACCCTTTCAGTTACGTGACAATGTTTTCCCATTTCAGACTACGTGTCATTCCCAAGAGTATCATTCTTTTGTTTAATGGTTGTGCATGAGAAGACACATAAATATGGATACAACTGAAACAAAGAATCATATTCTCTAGGGAATGACACGTGGTCTGAAAAGGGAAAACATTGTCACGTAACTGAAAGGGTCTATTGGAGGTGATTAACTCTATACTCTACTTGCGCATACCCATAATACTTTACGATGTTGGGGGCAACTAGAGGACAATATGGCCCTTATCGTGATGAAAGTCTGATGAAAAAATATTGCAAATACCTCATCTGATATCCAAATACAAAATGAAGCAAATAGAAGTAGAAAGGGAGAAAATTTTCAAGAAATCGTAAGAAAATTATGAACATTTCTTTGTAGGTCAATACATTTTCTGTAACATGAAACTTCTTGTTGTTATTAACTTACAAAAGCAATTTAGAATGAAGCACAGTATTTTAGTAATAAAAATAGGTATACTGCACAATGCATCGAAGAGTATCAAATCTTGGTACAGTTTTTTAACAACTACCCCCAAAACCGTAAAGTATTATCTAACAGTAATAATATACCACAAGCACAAACCACATGCCATACGAGTATTAATAACAAACCTGTGGCCCTCGTTCCTGATCGAATTGGAAATTAGAAGTTGATTTTTGTGGAGGGAGGAAAACCGGAGGACCCGGAGAAAAACCCTCGCAGCACAGGAGAGAACCAACAAACTCAACTCACATATGATGCCAAGTCCGGGAATCGAACGCGGGACCATAATGGTGAGAGGCGAGCGCTCTCATCGCTGCGCCACCGGTGCTCCCCTGAGTATTCATCCATGGCTCTCCCCTCTCCAGGTCTACCTAGCCGTGGACGAGCTTCACATCTATCGCTACGAGGGAGACGACTCTGACGTCGACGACCTGAGCGAAATAGAAGGAGAAGACGAAGACGATGAATACGAACAGGAGTTCGAATTCCTAAAGCAATGGGGATCGAAGTTCGACAAACTGTCCAAGATGTATGAAGGTGTAGATGATTAGTTCACATGTGAGCCAAGTGAGCTCTCGATTCCTTTTGTTAAAGAAAGCTGCGCTGTTCTTTTTGATCAAACATTTTTCTATAGGAGGAATAAGCTCATTTTAGAACTAAAGCTTTTGACAGTTAATTAAGGATAAATTGAAACCTATCACTGCAAATACAGTGCTCTTTTCATTTCAGAAAAGTGTGAGGTGTTTGGAAGGATTTCTAAGGCTCAAGTCAAACGTTATGGCAAATTAGTTCGAGTCTTGTGTATCATTTAAGACTAGGGGCTTCATTTCTTTGCCTTTCCTAGATAAGCTTGATGTTTAAACAGTTCAGTGCAAAATGAATACAAAAATGAGGCACATAACCGTTAGCCTGCGTCACATGAGGACAAATACCGATGAATTCGTCCAGATGTGACACAGCCGAAATAGAATTAAGAGTTTGTAAAGATTAAGATAAAAAAAAGGTATTTTCAAAAATTAACATTCTCAATGTTTTAAGATACAAATTTTTATAAATTTAAAGAAAAAATAAGGAAAAACGTATTTTATAGTTAGAATTCTTATATTGTAGAAAAACAATGTAGAATTTGCTAGTTCTATTCTCCTTGTTCTAAGCAGAACACGAGTGGTGATTTCCCATTTAAACTTAGATCTTAAAGTCTAAGAGCAGCTCACTTATTTATGTATTCAAAGTGTTGTTTATAATTAGTAAGGAATTGTTTGCACGAGTCTGTCATCTGTAATGATAAAGAGTCTTGGTTGAGTTAGTTTTGAAAGTGTTCCATTTGTCTTGATCGTGTTCTGTACGACGTAAGCAAAACCGAAAGCCAATGGACCACTTCGACGATACGGCGGCCATTTTGAAAAGGCAGATATAAAATGTTTGTGTTTTTTTACAGCAATGGAATCAACATTCAATTCACCACGAGATAGGCTTCTAAGATATGACTTTACAAGATGAACGTGAAAGAATACCAAAATACCATTTAGAACTGGTATTTTCGTGATAAACGAATCGCAATACATTATTTGGCGTCTAGTGGGCAAAGCAAAACAAAAATGTCGGATCATAAGGAGAGTTTCGTGTATTTGTGAATTCTTTCATTTCAGTATAATGCTCTCTTGATGACTGACCGTTTTGTGATGAATGAATGCTAATGACGCCAATACTATATAAAATCTTGGTATTTATATTTGCCCCCTGCCAAAATGGCCGTCTTATCGTCGAAGTACTCCATTAGGGCCTGTTTACATTGACAAACGTCGGAAAGAAATCATTTTGATATTTTGTACTTTTGCTTGCTGTGTTGTTAGTTTGCCGATGTGAAAAAGGAAAAGAAATAACCACAACAATCTAAACTTGGCACTAGAAACAACATGGACGTGTTCGGTGCTCAAACTTTGTGTACTTTACACGAAGTACTGAAAAGTTAAGCTATAGCCCTCCTTTCCGTAATGACTGTCGTGGTTCTTTTCTTCTTTCATATTGGGACAAACTCTGATCATATATAGGTTAACATGTACATTTGTAAAGTCGTGCTTTTTTCTCCTAAGGATTAGGCGCAATACTGAATGGATATCGTGTAACTCCTGATTTAACGATTTTTATAGTTCTTTTATAGTGAATAAATAAAATCTTTTAAACGTTGTCATATTCGTAAGTGCGCAATTTGCTTTCGAGATCACTTCCTTTCAGTTTGCACTGGGCGATACATGCATCAACATGTATGCCACATATTATATGCGGCATGCGGCATGCGACATAAATCAATCAATCAACTTTATTTAACGAGGGTAAACACTCTGATTAATGAGTGGCCCTCCGTTTCTGATCGAATTGGAATTCAGAAGTTGATTTTTGTAGAGGTGAACCCGGAGAAAAACCCTCGAAGCACAGGAGAGAACCAACAATCTCAACTCACATATGATGCCGGGTCCGGGCATCGAACCCGGGACCATAGTGGTGCGCCGCCTGTGCTCCCAACATACGACATACGACATGCGACATGCCTTATGTGTCTTACAACATAACATGCTACGTGAGAGACGTCAACTCAAACTACTTGTGCATATTTGATTCCCGCAATAGATCACGCGTTAGTTTGACTCCTTTTTTAATAACATTTCCTTCCAGCAAGGCGTAGGAATACAATAATATGAAGGAAAACGAGCGAGAAACTGCTGAAAAACAGACGAGGATATCAATAAACCTTTTCAGTTGTTACAATGTTTTCCCATTTCAGACCACGTGTCATTCCCTAGACAATATGATTCTTTGTTTAAGGCGCATCCATATTCATGCTTCTTTTCACGTGCAATGGTTAAACAAAGAAATGATACTCTAGGGAATGACACGTCTGAAATGGGAAAAATATATTCAAATGCAACCGAAAAGGTCTACTATTATTTAGGGCGCGACCTTCGACTCCGAACATAGGAGTTCGGCTCACTTACGGTTCTATGGACCTGATCACTCATAAACGGACGTTACTAAAACAGGGAATGGCCAGGAATGGAACATGGAGTCTGGGACGAGAAGTCATGCATGAACTCAAGGTGGGAAGGATTGCACCATCAGTCTTACCTAACCCTTATCCTACCCCTATCCTGTGACAAGGGCGGAACCAGGGGGAGGGTCGAAGGGTTCTGACCCCCTGTCATGCTTGAGGTTTAATTTGAATGTTTTATCCTTGAATATAATTTTTTAAAACTTTTGAACATTTGCACCCTCTCTCGATGTGGTGAGATTCATAAGGGAAATTGTGCTAGGGTTGCTAACCCCAACTTGTAGTACCATTCACAAGGGAAATTGTGCTAGGGTTGCTAACCCCAACTTGGAGCACCATTTACCAGGGAAATTGCTCTAGGGCTGCTAACCCTAACTTGTAGTACCAGTCATAGGGGAAATTGCACTAGGGTTGCTAACCCCAACTTGTGGTACCATTCACAAGGGTGAGTGCGATTAATAACGGAAAATCGTGCTAGGGTTGCAGCCCAAACTCTAAATCCAACCCTAATTAACCTCGTCGTTATAAAGCCCAATGCTATAAACCCCTTTAATCAAGAACAAAAGAAGGTGAGAAATTCGGGATAAAATCGCATGCGCACTGAAGACGATTCTTATAAACCGTAAAGGGGCTTATACTGTAAGCTCAACCCTAACTCCTTGTTACAGTCTACATTTCCATTCCCGGCTTCCAATTCCCTTTGTAGGGAAGCAAAACAGTCATCGATGATGACTTTTTGTCAATCTTTCATCTCGTTTTCTATTTTCTCATATTTCTTTGGGTGCAATATGAATCCTCGGTCATAGCAACCAGCGGCTTTCCCGGTGAGCACACGGCCAGGAGGACTAGGTCGAGTGATTGCACATGGCGGATCGAAGTGACTGTGTTTTCTTGGTTTGCCTTCGCTTTTCTTTCCTATTGCTCTAAATTTATTGGCTTGATTTCACAACTTTTGACCATAAAAGGTTAAGAGCGTTCAACTTTCCATGTAAGGATTTAAAAATTTGGATTTGTTGCTTTAATATTCTGTAAAAATGCCGAAACGAGTCTTGAACGAGGATGACAAAAAAGGACATCGAGAAACCACTGAAGTAAGTTTGAACGTTAAAAGCTCTTTCAAGCGCGTTATTTATCCTAGTACAAGCTCTGTTAGTGTTATGTGTGAGAAAGGGACTTATTATCTTGATGTTTTTCAGAAATCTTTAGATTTGTTTGAAGTCAAAGCCAACGAAACCATAACAGCTGATGATAAACCTGATTACGATTCATCTGATAGCGAAGAAAGTTATTTCTCTGATCTAGAAGACGAGGAGAGCTCTTCCGAAGATGAAGAAGATGTACCAGATTCTGTAAGTCAAATTTACGGAATTTGTTTACTTTCTCCATGAGATAAGTTGACGTTGCAAGTACGTATGATTCCAAAAGTTGAAGACGTTGCATGATCACAGGGAAAAAAAGGAAAAAAACATGAATGGTTATTATTATGAATACCATTATAGATTAATGGGAATAGTTCTACTTTTTGAACTATAATGGTTTTCATAATAATAACCATTCATGTTTTTTTCCTTTTTTTCCCTGTGGATGCTGAGATACATGCCTGTATACACCAGATGTAACAGTGTAAAGTGTAGTCAGGTAGTGCCGCATAGTCAAACAATTTTGTAAATAGCTCTTATTAACTGAGTGCGAGGTCCATACCATACAGTAAGTTATGGACTGAGTTTTTTCCACTGCTTTATGGCATAAGCGCGTAGCGCGAGGGCCATAATAAGTGGAAAAAACGAGGATCCATAACTTACAGTATGAATCGAGCAAACGAGGTTAATAAGATATTTATTATATGGCAAGGGTAATGTTACGGACTGCAAATCGACCAATCACAGCATGTGGATTTCTACTTAACTGCTGTTTTCAAGTTTAAATAGTACAAATTACTTTACATTTACAGTTGATTTCATGTACATTCTACTAATAGGATGAGGAAGAAAGTGAAGATGAGGAGGAGGAGGAGGGTATAGATGATGATGATGATGATGGTGATGATGAGAAGGGTGAAGATAGACAAGAAAGTGGTAAAGAGGAAGAGGAATCAAACAAACAAAATAACAACAAAGTAATGAACACCAAGAATGCACAAAGCAAATCAGAAGGTTCCAGAAATAAAACAGAAGAGGATGCAGAGACTTCTGATGAAGAGGTAGTCTACATACCTATTTATCTTTACATTTATTACTGTCCAATGGCAAAAACACACACACGCGAGAAATATCACCATCAAAACTTTGAAGTTTGATTGACCGAAAGAACATGTTTTGGTCATGTGTGTGGATGACTAGATGCAATCGATGGTATTTTACACACGTGTTTCACAGTCCTGAGGTTACTGCACTGGGCTTGTCACAAAAGATAGTTGTCATCGATTGCCAATCGATGCAGGCAATCCATCAATTTCATCGATAAGTTATGGCTCTTTTGTTATTATTGATTGAATATCGATTGCCTGATACCAATTGATATTAATGTATCTAATTAGCATCAATTGGTATTGATTTATCAATCAAAATTCTATCATTGATTTAATCAATTGCTTACCCAGGGACATATTCAATTTCTAAACAATGTCATTACCATTCTGCCTGATGATGGAGTCAGTACATATAACCCCAAAATGCGTTGCCTTATCATAAAACTTATCAGTTCTAGTTTTATAAACCTAATTGTTGTTACCCAATTCCTATAAGGCAGAGGCTGTAAGAAAAATATTTGAATTAAGTACACCCTTCACTCCTTCATCTGAGCTTTTCATGCCACCATTTCATTGGTATTGAGTATCCCATAATATATAATGCTGTAGGATGCAAGGAATACTGTGGGCAATATTCCTATTGAATGGTACAATGAGTATCCTCACATTGGGTATGACTTGCAAGGCAAGAAGATATTGAAGCCTGCCACAGCTGATGAGGTAAGCAATATGGGAATGGTATATTATCAGCTTTCCCCTCTTGGTTTATCTTTACTGGTATGTATTTTTGCATTTGTTCGTTTGGTTGGTTGGTTGATTTGGTGGTTCAAATAAACTGGAGACTTTCAAGTTTGCTCCCCACCATCCTACATGTAGTTGGAAAAAAGCACTTGACTACAGCATATGCCTCCTTTTTATGTGTTATATCTTTTTATTTGTTTAGCTGGATGAATTCTTATCCAAGATGGATGATCCTAATTATTGGTAGGTTGATCTACATCTTGTACTGAAATATCGATTGAAATAACAGTGTGTGGTGGCGGCTAAAATTTGTACGTGTTATTGTGATGTAGGAGAACTGTCCGTGACAAGGCAACCATGAAGGAAGTAGTTCTCTCTGATGAGGACCTTGCCATCATAGACAGAATACAGAATTTACAGTTTCCTGAACAGGGATATGACCCATATGAGGTACAATAAGATTGTTTGTTTTCTCCTTTTATTTTTGTAGGAGGCTGTAAATGATGTGTTTGGGGCCTCCTCCCCCCCAAAAAAAAATAGTTGTATTTTGTACAGAAACAAAATGGTGGATATGCCCCCCCCAATTCTCAGCTTCCATTGCTGCCATTGAGAACAAGGACATATTGAAGCTACATCTAAACCCAAGTGTATCAGGTCAAATTTCCTGCACTGAATTGCAGCTAGCACATTTCTGTCTCCCTTGAGAATAGTGCCAATGTGATTGGTGACACAAAACAATAGACTGCATTGTTTTCCTGTTCTATTGTATTATTTTCTCTTGTTTTACAACAAGGGTGTCAATTGAATAGGCTTAGATCTTACAAGAGCTGCTACGACACCCACTCACAACCCTACTCCTCATTGAGTTCTGGTGTGTTGCTTAGAAGCAATAGAAATTGAATTGTTTAAGTGTACATGTACCATGGGTGCCATTTGTTTTTCAGCCATATGTAGACTTCTTTACTGGAGTCAAAATGATTCATCCAGTATCCAATGGCCCTGAACCAAAACGTAGATTTATTCCTTCAAAATGGGAACACAAAAGAGTAAGTGTTAAAATCGTTATAATTATGTTTGAGGTGTTCTTGACAGTCTATCCACCCATTCATCTATCCATGTGTCCACCCACCCACCCATTCTATCTTGTGTCCACTCACTCATCCATCCATAACCCACCCACCCATT